>JABUQX010075846.1:0-91732 GCA_015478945.1 Trachelipus rathkii
AATAATTTTTAGAGGTACCTAAACTAAAAAAAAATAAAAAAACAACGTACTACCGGAAACGTTGTTGTATTTTAGTGACGTTTCGTAAAAGCCCAAAATAAATAACTTTACGCGTTTAGAACAGATTCATTATGTTGCTTATAGCTGGTAGCAAGAAAACGAGCCTCAAAAATACCAATTTCAGGAACCCTAAGATAAGGTGGTAGCACGAGAAAAACGTTCCCTTTATTATGGGTTTGTGCCAAAAATTTTAATTGATTGTTCCCTTTAGAAATTTTTAACACCGAAAGTAAAAAAAAAACGGAATTTAGGCCGGAAACTAGCATGCCTAGGTTGAAGATGCCATGTTGCCATGTTTATATTTTCAAAACATCATGACCAAGCTGGTTGAAACTATTTTTTCTTGTAGTCCTTACTACGTTGTACTATTTGTTACTCTTTGATTATTCTAAGTACGATAGATATTGATTTATTTAGTACCAAATTGGCCATTTCCGACCATCAAATAATAGCACAAATTTTAAAATTCGGAATGTTTTTTCACAGATTCTAAAAAAATGTACTAACTCACTTACTAGTTAAAAACTTCAATAACACAGGAATAATTTGAGATATCGTAAAACTAAAATCAGTCCCTTTGCGTAAGGTGATGGAACAAAAAACCGTTCCCTTTATTATTAGTTTTGTGCCAAAAATTTAAATAGATTGTTCCATTTAGAAATATTTTTCACCAGAAATAAAAATAAACCACGGAATTTAGGCCGTAAACTAGCATGCCTCCATACAGTAGGTCATAGCTAATTAATAAATTGAAATTGCATTTACGTATGACCATTATTTTTTTTTTCTACAAATTTTTAAAATTCACAAGGTAACGTTCCCTTTAGTGCGATTTTATTATGTGTTTTGGCACAAATTTGATCTTCTTGTTCCCTTTATTAAAGAATTTAGGCCTGAAATTTCCCGGTGAAAGATGCCATATCGACAGGCTTATATTTTTTAACCTGTATGACCTAGCAAGTTAAAATTGTAGTTTATACTAGTCCTTACTATGTTGTACTATTTGTATCTCTTTAGTTATTTTTAGTATGAAAGATTGTGATTTCTAAAGCACTAAATTGGCCATTTACAACCTATATCCATAGGCTTACAATCTCTAAATTTTGAACATTTATAAAAAGTTACAAATTACCATTTTTAAGGGGTAATATCTTTCCAAGTACGTGAAGTAAGGGTCTGACAATTAACATTTTTATAGTCCGTACTACGTTTTAACTTCTCTCTCTCTCTCTCTCTCTCTCTCTATATATATATATATATATATATATATATATATATATATATATATATATATATATATATATATATATATATATATATATATATATATATATATATATATATATATATATATATATATATATATTTTTTTTTATACATATATATATATATATATATATATATATATATATATATATATATATATATATATATATATATATATTATATATATTAATACACCACCACATGTGGTAACGACAGCCGGCGCGTTTTTTTTAACGTGGTATCCCCAGTAGGCATAATCCACAAAGGTACACATAAAGGTGCCTTTTTCATTTCAGACTTTGTTGATTTTGAATGCACATATCTATGCTTTTCCTCGATCGGCAAATTATACTGCAGCTGCTCTGCATTTTAAATCTTAGTTTGTTAATTTATTCATCATATTTGGTTCATTCTGAAAATTCGGATTTGTTTGGAGTGAATCAGCAGAGGTTGAAATTAAGCACATAAAATAAACTTTCACCAATTTAAATCATCCAATAAAAATCATACATCAAAGTCTAAACAGGGCAAAAAAATATTCATCAAGAAGAAAAATAACACACACTTAATTTATAACATTTAATTACCATAAACAAACTTTAGTAATAAATAGATAAATACTATAAAAATAATATTAAAAATTAAAAATGATTTAACCAAATAGTTTTAAAAATCAACCCCAATGAATAAAATAGGTATATATATATATATGTAATAATAATATTAAATAATATATACTATATATATATATATATATATATATATATATATATATACATATTGAATAATAAATATATATATATATATATATATATATATATATATATATGAGATATATATATATATATATATATATATATATATATATATATATATATATATATATATATATATATATATATATATATATATATATATATATATATATATATATATATATATATAAAATATTTATTTATATTTTTATATATATAAATAATCTTTATATATATATATACATATATATTTATATCCATATGCACATATACAAAATTGATTTCTATGCATTAAGTTTAGAACTAAATGGCTTTTCGCAAGTAATGTAATTTTCAAATTTATTTATCACCCATCTTGATTTTTTCCTTTCACAAGTTGAAATATTTTTTTCAAATTTATTTTGGTAATATAAATGAATTTTTTTATCATATTCCGGAAAAAGAGTATTTAATATTGGTTTATTATCAAGGGATAAATAGTTAGAAACTATAAAATCTAAAGAATTTTTTTGTAATTCTGAAATGAGGAATTTTTCGCCTAGGCAAAAGAAATAAATCGCGCTGTTTATATTTGTGTAATCTCGCCCACACAAGACTAAATGATTTATTAATCGAGATATGTTAAAATAATTCGCTAAACAAAGAACTTCAGCGAAATTACTCGGTTTTCTAATAAAATCTTCCTCTATTTTACCGAAAATTAAAAATAAGAGCATAGCCGTTACAGAATCTACGCTCACATTATGAAGTTCATAAATATTTTTGTTGACGCTCTCGATATTTGATATCCTTGAATGAAGTTTTGTCATTGTTTGGAACACGTCATCTTCATCAGTAATTGTTAAGGCCATTCTATTTACGACGAAGATCGATTGAATTTGCTCTTTCGTCTTTTCAACTCCATTCCCAACTCCGTATAGAATAACGTCAATATCTAATATATATATATATATATATATATATATATATATATATATATATATATATATATATATATATATATATATATATATATATATATATATATATATATATATATATATAATAATCTATATATATATATATATATATATATAATAATTATATATATATATATACATATCTCTATATATATATAAAAAATATATAATAATATATATATATATATATATATATATATATATATATATATATATATATATATATATATATATATATATATATAATATATATATATATATATATATATATATATATATATATATATATATATATATATATATATATATATAAGTATGTTCAGAGCTATAAATAAAATAAAATAAAAATTTTAAACTCACCCGTGTGTTTCTTGAAGCAAATCAATTTAAGCGAGTCACCGTCGAAAAAGTCATTCATTTCTTCGACGCTTCTAGTTACTTTCACACAACCTTCGAGTGACATTTTTTCCTCTTTGCAGCTGCTAAGAAACACTTTTGGAAATTTATTCGTTTTTACCAACAAAGACCGCCATCTAACTAGTTCGAGGTCTCGGTGAATGAGATATCCAAATTTTTCATCCACCGCGTCGTTATTTACGTCAACCGTGAAAAAAAAATTATTCTCATCCGTGGTATTTAATGATTTTGCGACATGTGTAAAATTTTCTTCGCTATAGGGCCTTTTTTGTCTTTGGAATATTCTTTTAAAACACTTAATTCCTTGGAGCGACATATCAGTAGAAAAATTCATCGGTTTGTGAACCTCCCTCACTTTTACTTGCATAAAATCAACGTGTCGCTCAACAGTTTCGGATATGCCCACTCCGAGCTTTATTATCACGAAGCAATTATAATTCATATTTCTTTCTTTATGAGTTAAAAGGAACGTATAAAATTGGTCCATCAATTTTCTCCTTTCGCCTTTGCGCGATATTTCTGTCATTGATAGCGACGATTCTTTACCCTCTGGCGTTGCAAAGTGTTCGTCATTTTGTGATCTTATGTCTTTCACTTTAAACGAGCGTAATTTTGAGTGATATAAAGTTGGAATTATATTTACCTCTTCAAAATAGTGCAAAAAGCTCGGTGATCCAAATCTTAAAAGAGGCTCTAATTCTTTAAGGACCTCGTAGAAATTTCCCTTATTTAGGGGATTCTTTGTCGAACGAATCGTAATTTTGAGATGATACAGACATCTTTTCAGTTGCTTTCTTATAATTTCATTGTTTTCTTTTTTGGATGAGTAACGTTTTATAGCGGGTTTAAATTCCACGTAGATAGAGACATTATCGCCTTTTTTATGAATGATTAGTCTCATATCTACATCGAATGGTGTAAAGACATATTTGGAAATTTTTACAAACTCCTCTTTATCGAGATCCTTAAAAGTTATAAAAGTTGAAGCCCTTTCGAGTTCAAAAACGGAATACGATATGAAGCAGCTTTCGTCGAAGCTCTTATGTTGATCACCGACTTCATCGACGGCACTTTGGTTAAGGTTTTTGTTATATAATTATTAATTATTAATTATTATTATTATTATTATTATTATTATTATTATTATTATTATTATTATTATTATTATTATTATTATTATTATTATTATTATTATTATTATTATTATTATTATTATTATTATTTTTTTTTATACATTTACCTCTTTAAATACGTTTCATATTTTTTTTCCTGAAAAATAAAAACAAGAATATTAATAATAAAATAAACAAAAAAAGGATTATAAACACCATTACATTAAATTGGTTAGAAAGCGCTTGAAGAGCGATTTCTTCCATCGTGATTTACCTCGCCTCACCTCGACCGAGATTGATAATCAAGAGGGTGGAATCATCGGTTTTATACCGTTACGTGAGGTAATTAAATTTTGACCCCGCCCCCTCCTTTATGATCCTTAATGTGATAATGTGCGTCCTCAGCGCCGATGCAGCTTACTGCTGTTGAGTTATTTGTGGCGAATTTGAAGCAAACGCGCGGAAGGGAAAAGGTCTATAAACTCTCAGCCGCTTCTAACCGAATCTTTTACTCGCGCTTATAAGGCACGTAAATGTCGAACGGGTCGTGTATAAAAATAAAAAGGCCTTTAAATAGATTTATCTAAAGAGGACACGGAAGTTTATTTAGCATTCGCAGTTCATCGACCGACTACCTAAATTTTAACCGTTATAAAATTTTGCAATCATAATCTGTTTATTATTCGCTGTAAAAGAGAAAATAAAACCTTCAACGTTCGATGACTTCTCAATTCAATCGCGATGATGGCCTACGCGGAAATAAATATTTACGAGGTTGATTTTAACGAAAATCGCCATTCGATAGTCGAGTTCACGGCGCCTATATTTATAGCCGGTGATAATAGGAAAAAAAAGCAAAAACTTTGGTTCGAGGAAAATGTTGACGTTTGGAGACGGGGAACGGGTGGAGACTGGAAACGAGTGGAGACGGGGAACGAGTGGAGACGGGGAACGAGCGCGGATCTGGACGGGGGTCAGTTCTCAAACGGGTGGAGACGGGGAATGGGTGGAGACCTGGAAAAAACTCGTTTTTTTAATTGCGCAAAATAAAATTACAGTATGATGCGAAATTATGGGGCCATAGGCCACCGAACTAATGAATACGAGGTCGAGTATTCATTTTTCCTTTTCCTAAGAAACGACACTATGAAAAAGTGACTCCTCATGGGAACTAGACCTCGACCGTTTTCATTGGATCAGAGTGAAGTGTTTGAACGATTTTATATACGAATATATGTTGAAAATTACCTTTTATCGGGACAGAATGAACAATCCATAAATAGAATTGAAATTTAGTTTAGACTAAGGTAAAATAAAAAAAAATCCGTTAATTTCATTTATTTTTTAAATAAATTTTTGATAATTGAGGTTGTTGATTTTTCCCTTAATTTTACATCCTAGACAATTGTAGTCGAAAGTGAGCAAGTTTACAGAGAGACTCGGATGTTTGTCGTCGTGATCAAAACAATTTAAACTAACGTAACATTTTTCGGTGGAACGGTTCCGTAAATTCCTTTTCCCCGCTGATTCCTGGGGTGACATCAATTTTTCAACAATATGCCTTTTGTTGATACCCACTCGTTTCCATATACCTTTCAGCAGCCTATTTCTGTTCTCGAAAGAAAGAACTGGGGCGTATTCTCGAGGAGGGGGAGAGTCGTTCGAATCATCGTTTTTACCCTCGTTTTCCTCTATTTCGAAGAATTCTGAAGCCGATAAAACTTTCATCGAGGCGCGTTTGTTCACGTCCGTCACTCCGTTCTTTTTGTTATTTTCGTTGGTGATAGAAATTTTAATAATCGTCTCATCACCCTCACCAAAGAGGTTTTGATTTTCATCTTCACCCAAGTATTTGGCAATTCTGAAACGAAGAATTTTCAAAATTGGAAAAAGACAGTCGTCGCAGGAATATAACGAAATAACATCGCGCATGTTATCATCTTCAACTCTATCATCTGAGGCAAGCTCAACGTGCAATTTTGCGCTAAGAAGTTTTACTTTTCTCGTGTTTTTTAAAATCTCTTTCACAGAGGCAAAAGCCCGCGCGAGCGAAAGTAGAGTTTTATAAGATATATTCTCCGGTGGAATAGATATGAACATCATGACACGCTCCTGTTTACTCATTATCGTTTTCGATAATCGGGCTCGCGTTTTTGCCTCCAATTCTAAAGTACAAGCTCGTACGAATGCTTTATATCCATCCTTAGATTTATGGCGCTAGGAAAAATAATAAGTAAATAATTTTTTTATTAATTTATTAGTTACAAAAAATGGAAAATACAATTACATACATATATATATGATATATATATATATATATATATATATATATATATATATATATATATATATATACATATATATATATTTCATAAATACAATATCTGTTTATATAATATATATATATATATATATATATATATATATATATATATATATATATATATATATATAAGATAAAAATAATAATTTATATATATATATATATATATATATATATATATATATATATATATATATATATATGAGAGATAAACTATTTGGTATATTTATACAAATTTATATACATATACACATATAGGAAATTGATTTCTATGAATTAAGTTTAGAACAAAATGGCTTTTGTAATTGGGAAATTTATTTATCACCCATCTTGATTTTTTCCTTTCACAAGTTGAAATATTTTTTTCAAATTTATTTTGGTAATATAAATGAATTTTTTTATCATATTCAGGAAAAAGAGTATTTAATGTTGTATTATTATCTAGGTGTGAATAGTTAGAAACTATAAAATCTAGAGAAATTTTCTGTAATTCAGAAATGAAAAATTTTTCGCCTAGGCAAAAGAAATAGATCGCGCTGTTTATATTTATGTAATCTTGAGCATAATAGACTAAATGATTTGTTAATCGAGTTATGTTAAAATAATTCGCTAAGCAAAGAACTTCAGCGAAATTACTTGGTTTTCTAATAAAATCTTCCTCTATTTTACCGAAAATTATAAATAAGAGCATAGCCGATACAGAATCTACGCTCACATTATGAAGTTCATAAATATTTTTGTTCACGCTCTCCATATTTGATATCCTTGAATGAAGTTTTGTCATTGTTTGGAACACGTCATCTTCATCAGTGATTGTTAAGGCCATTCTATTTACGACGAAGATCGATTGAATTTGCTTTACCCTCTTTTCAACTCCATTCCCAACTCCGTATAGAATAACGTCGATATCTATATATATATATATATATATATATATGTATATGTTTGAGTAATATAAATTACTATATGTTCAGATATATATGTATATATATATATACTCATACATATATATATATATATTTATATATATAATATAATATATATATAATAATATAATATATATATATATATATAATATATAATAATATATATATATATATATATATATATACATAATCACACCACATCTATATATATATATATATATATATATATATATATATATATATATATATATATATATATATATATATATATATATATATATATATATATATATATATATATTATAATAATATATATTTTATATATACTATATATATATATATATATATATATATATATATATATATATATATGTATATGTTTGAGTAATATAAATTACTATATGTTCAGAGTTATAATTAAAATGAAAAAAATTTGTTAAACTCACCCGTGTGTTTCCTGAAGCAAATCAATTTAAACGAGTCACCGTCGAAAAAGTCCTTCATGTTTTTGACGCTTCTAGTTACTTTCACACAACCTTCGAATGATATTTTTTCCTCTTCGCAGCTGCTAAGAAAGACTTTTGGAAATTCTTTCGTTTTTTCCAATAAAGACCGCCATCTAACTAGTTCGAGTTCTTGGTGAACGAAGTATCCAAATTTTTCATCCACAGTGTCATTATTTACGTCAACCGTGAAATGAAAATTATTCTCATCCAGGGTTTTTAATGATTTAGCGACATTTGTAAAATATTTTTCACTAAAAGTTCCGTCTTGTCTTTGGAATATTCTTCTAATACATCTAATTCCTTGGAGCGAAATATCAGTACAAAGTTTCAACGGTTCATGAACCTCCCTCACTTTTAATCGCAAAAAATGAGCATATCGTTCAACAGTTTCGGATATACCCACTCCGAGCTTTACTTTCACGAAGCAATTATAATTCATATTTCTTTTTTTATGAGTTAAAGGAAACGTATAAAATTGGTCCGTAGATTTTGTGCTTTCGCCTTTTTGCGATATTCCCGTCATCGATAACGACGATTCGTCTTCTTCTGGCGTTGCTAAGCGTTCGTAATTTTGTGATCTTACGTCGTTCACTTTAAACGAGCGTAATTTTGAGTGATAAAAAACTTGAATTTTATTTACATCTTCGAAATTGTGCAAAAAGCTCGGTGATCCAAATCTTAAAAGAGGCTCTAATTCTTTAAGGACCTCGTAGAAATTTCCCTTATTTAGGGGATTCTTTGTCGAACGAATCGTAATTTTGAGATGATACAGACATCTTTTCAATCGCCTTCTTATAATTTCTTTGTTTTCTTTTATATTTTCGCAACGTTTTATAAGTTGTTTAAATTCCACGTAGATAGAGACATCTTCGCCTTTTTTATGAATGATTATTCTCATATCTACACCGTATGGGGTAAAGACATATTTGGAAATTTTTACAAACTCCTCTTTTTCGAGATCCTTAAATGTTATAAAAGTTGCCGCCCTTTCGATTTCAAAAACGCTATACGACATGAAACAGCTTTCGTCGAAGTTCTTATGTTGATCAACGTCTTCATCATTGGCACTTTGGTTATGGTGTTTATTAAAATTATTATTATTATTATTATTATTATTATTATTATTATTATTATTATTATTATTATTATTATTATTATTTTTATTAATATTGCCGATTTGAACGTGACATTCACCTTGAATAATACGTTTCATATTTTTTTTCCTGGAAAATAAAAGAGAATTATAATAATAAAATAAAGAAAAAAATAATAAACATCATTATATTAAGGTGGTTAGAAAACGCTTGAAGAGCGATTTCTTCCATCGTGATTTATCTCGACCCACCTCGACTGAGATTGGTAATCAAGAGGGTGGAAGCATCAATTTTATACCGTTACGAGAGGTGAATAAATTTTGACCCGCCCCTTCTTTTATGATCCTATAGCGATAATGTGCATCGTCAGCGCTGATACAGCTTACTGCTGTTGAGTCTTTTTGTGGCGAATGGGAAGTATAATGTGCGGAAAGGTGAAATGTGTATAACTCTCAACCGCTTTTAACCAAATCTTTTACTCGCGCTCATAAGGCGCGTAAATATCGAACGGGCCGTGTATAAAAATAAAAAGGGCTTTAAATAGATTTATCTACTGAGGACACGGGAATTTATTCACCATTCGCAGTTCTTCTACGACTACCTAAATTTTGTTATTTGATACCTCCTTTCCTTCCGAGAAACGTAAAAAGTCGCCTCTTAGTTCTACACTCACGTAAACGAAATTATTACCCGTTAAAAATTTTTCTAATATTAATTTGTTTGTTATTCGCTGTAGAAGAGAAAATAAAACGTTCGACGATCGATAACTTTTAATTCCGATCGCGATGATGGCCCACGCGGAAATAAATATTTACGAGGTTAATTTTAACGAAAGTCGCCATTCAGTAGTCGAGTTCGCGGCGCCGATATTTCTAGCCGATGCCGATAGGAGAAAAAAGCAAAAACTTTGGTTCGAGGAAAATGTGGATTCGCTATCATTTGAACCGGGTGGTTTTTTGCGTCCCGGCACTACGTTAGACGGAATACCTTCGGATCGGACTGAAAAATGCACAAAACTAACTATGCTCGAAGAATACTTGTATTTTAATATCGCCCCCGAAAATTTGAAATCTTCGTTGAAGATGACATTGAAAAAAAGAGGCGCGCGGTACCCGTTGAATTTAATTTTCAACGCCAATCACGTTTTTGACGATTTAGAATTACTGCTGAACAATATTTTCCCTCGATGGTATTTTCATATTTCGGAAAGGTACGCGCGTCGTTTAAACAAAAAAGCCTCCCCCTCCGCCTCACCCCCTATAGGTAAAACGAAGAGAACAGTGCCGTCGAAACGAATAGTATCCAAGTTAAATAAAGCAAATCTGTTCCACAGTATTTCCGTTATGAAAAATCTGATGGAATGCGGATATTTGAAGCGAATGGAAAATATCGCCGGATTCTCGACCGTTTCTCCGATGAAACGTAAGTTACTACGGTTTGACGCGATGTCCTTAGTCTTTTCGTGCGAAAGGTTTATTTCCTCAACGTGGGAAGCGTTTAAATCAAACAAAGAGGTAGAACCCGTGAAAATTACGTCGTCGTTCGAAAATTTTATACTAAAACTTTTCAGGGAAATAAAACTATTGAAATCTTTCGTATTAGAATCTTCGATGGATTTCGCTAACGACGTATCCTTCAAAAATAATAAAATTTTCGAAGAAGATTTAGGTAAAGCCGATAAGCTCAAATTTCTCGACATTTCGCGGTCCTTGATGGCGAGTGTCGCCAAAATTACCGAGGAGGAAATCTCCCTCGGTAGATGTAGAATGTCTTCAGATTGCCCGATTCAAGATCTTCGGGATCCGTTTTTCCCTAAATTGATGGAACGAGATAAACTGGCTATTTTAGTATGCTTCACCGTCACAGGAATCCCGATTATAGCGGATTTAAACTCCCGCTCTTACCTAAATCCTTGGAAAATGCGAGTGAGGTTAACCGACTCGATCGACGACGACTATTGCGCAGTATTTTGTCACATGGCGAGAGATTTGATACACGGCGGTTTCTTGTTTAAACGTGAAAATGAAATAAAATCGATCGTCGGTTCCTACAAAAAGACAAACTTCAACGCCGTTGTGCCAATTTTCACGTCGGGTTTGGCGCGCGTCCTAAAACCTCTCATTCAAACTAACGTATTCGCTTCCATTTGCACCTATAGCATTTTGAAGAACCCTCATTTGGTCATTCACGACGTTCATTTCGCGACGTTACTTCGCTTGTGGGGTAAGTTAATAATACCCGAAAACGTCGACTCAGACCGAGCTCGAGCGTTTCTGGAATCGATATACGCCACCGCCTCGGCCTACCCAGATTTGCCAAATTTTCGCGCTTTTGGAGAAACGTTAATCGATTCCCCAGCGTTGGCGTTGAGAGAAAAAACTGGTAACGAAGCTGTCTGCTCCGAAAACCTAATAAAGCCTCTCTTTTTTTTATTATTCAACCGAGATAAAATAAAAGAGGAAAAAATGTTCGACATTTTAGTATTATTGATTCGTGAGTTTATCGGTCGCCTCGTCTCGTCGCTCAAAAAACGGAATAGTTTGAAAATTATTAGAATGAGCCTTTTCCTTTTGAGAATTACCGTGTACGGCTCTCTTAAAACTAAGACTCCTCATATAAAGAGAAATAATGTTTGGAAATTGCCCGAAAATGAATTTAAAGAAGAAGATTATTTTTCGTTGCGCGCGAAAGCCTCGTTGCGAGAAGATCTAGAAAACGTTAGTTACTACGATTATTTCTTCGGCCTAAAGAAAGATTATCTATGCAGCCGCACGGATGATCACACGATGGGCGATTTTAGTTTGGATCGCCTTAAATTTTTTGCGAAAAATCAATTAAAATTATCGGACGATGTCGTGAGACGAGCTTTTGATCCCAAAATGCTGTTCCTTTACACGCATCATTGCCTCCTCGCCGCGGAAGAACGCCGGGAGAGGAGTTTGGAGGAAACCCTAATCCCGTTCGATTCCGCTCACGAGTATTTAACGTCTAAAATACGCGAAGATCTCAAGATCAAGATCTCCATTTGGACTAAGCTACCGGCCTACGAAAAGCCCGATGGGTGCGCGAGATTTAGTAGTGGCGTTGACTTCGAGATAAGAGTCTTCGATGGAAACGAGCGTACGTTCGAGGATTGATCCCTCGAATTATCTTTGAATTATTCTCTAAATCACGTTCAGATTTTTCAAATTATATATATACATATATATATATATATATATATATATATATATATATATATATATATATATATATATATATATATATATATATATATATATATATATATATATATATATATATATATATATATATATATATATATAATTAAGTAATTGGTAAAAAAAAATTGTATTTAATTAAACAAATGTTTAAATATATATTTTTTACTAATCGCTGTCTCGCGCCCTTTCATCGAGTTTGGCTAAAAAGTCAGGCTCGTATCTCTCGTAATACGAATACCATTTTCTTGGAGAACTGTAGCACTTGTATAGACAATCACAAAGACGTAAACATTGACACGGTTGCGGTTCCTCTTTCAGTTCCTCATCCTCTGAGAATATAAATAAGAACTTAATAAAAAATTTATTTTGTTTTACGACAAAAAGGCAGAAAATAAACTCGCTCACCATCGTCTTCCACACCACTATCGCGATCAATTTCAAAAGGTTGACGTTGATTTACCGTCACCGCAGAGCCATTTTCCAACCTTACGAGTTTTTGTTTGTCGTTTAGCTCTTCTTGGCATTTCTGGTTCGTTAGTTTCCTCTTCCTTTTATTCGCCCCATCGATATTTTTTGAGTCTAAAACATTTTCTCTATTATCCGTCTTTAGTGAATTGCTACATTTTTCCTCTTCCTCTCGCGTCTTCGCTTTCGAAGAACACCCGTTTATCGATTCGAGAATATCTTCTCCTTTGGAAAAAGTTTCGATAATTCTATCGCACTCCATTTCACCAAGACAAAAACTCGTAAGCTTCTCAACTTTTCATTTCGTTTGGGTCTCTTAAATATCGCACCTCGCGAACGATGAAATTGAAACGCATAAAATTAAATAATTATCAAATAATGTTAAATTAATATTTTAATAAACATTTTTGCTTAAAAATTGCACATCAAAGAGAAAAATAACAGTCATTATTTGTTCCTAACTGTATTCACGCACTTGTCTTTCTACCTTAAATATATCTGGGTGAGGATGAGCGAATTAACAGAATTATCGATGGAAGAATTTTCTGCCAGAATGAGCGACCAAAGTTTACATTCGCTCGTGGAAGTCTTGGGAATGTCGGACGAAACGCGAAAAAAGATGGTATCCTATCTTAAAATAAAATGCGTAGAAGGAAACGGTCGGGTTAACTTTCAGAACCTGCTAGTGGGCAGTTCCTTTTATTTTTTCGACGAAAATTACGCCGTTGAAGATTATTTGGTAGCGACTAAAAACGTTTTAAAGAATGAATCGGACGATACCGTGACGGCCGTAAAACTACCGATTCTTCGTTATTCGAAGTCCAAAACGTCCGATTACGTTTTAATCTTCAAGCTTTTAAAAATTGGTTACCCGAATTTGAAATCGGTGACGTTAATCGTGGAAGACTATCGATACGCAAACCTGGTTTTTTCCGTTTCTATCTGCGTGTGTTTTCCAAAAATAGAGCATTTGAAAATTCTTAAAGACGACTTAACCAGCCATCGAAGCAAAAGAGATTTTTGTCCCGTCGTTGAAGGCTTGATGGACATCAACAATGTCGCCGACCGCTTTCCGAACGTTAAGAAATTGGATTTGGAGGGGGTGAACGTGATGTTTGAAAATTTGTGGAAAGGAGTGAAATTCCCCCCGCCTCACAACGGTTTTTCAAAATTAAAAGATCTAAAAATACGGTTTTCTGATAGTAAATCCTCCAAAAACCTTCTAGAATTAACGCCCAACTTAGAAACTTTCCAAATAACGTTTTTTGACGCAGATTTTTCCATTCTGTGCGAAAAGAACTTACGTTTCTTGGAATCGTCGGAAATAAAACACTTAAAAATTTCCGTAATTCATCGAGACCACCCTTCCGTCTCCGCGATTATGAAACCCGTTATTCCGAAAATGAAGAAAGTGGTTCAAAAAGGCACGAAAGATTTCGATCGAAGATTGATTTCCTTATTTAAAAATCTCGAAACCATTTCACTGATGGCTCGAAAATGTCGAAAGGAGGGGACGCTTAAATTATCCTTTACGAGGGTATCGGGGAGAGGAAGAGGAACGATTGAAGAAGAAGATGAAGATGATGGATGCGTCGTCTTTAATTTTGACGAGTTAACGCGTCGACTCGAGAACACCGACACGAGCGAAATTATATACGGAATCGTAGGACCTTCCAAAAAAGAGAAGGGTTTCAAATTTGAAGTGCGCGGTTTTGACAGCGAGATGATCGATTCTATTCTGCATTTTTTTCACTACTGGAATTGGTTAAAACGAATTTAAATTCGTAATAATAATTTATCGATCGTCTGCGCTAAATATATCTTCTTTTTTTTTTTTTCGAGACTAATATCGATAATGTTTGAATTTGTCGATCATTTACTTGTACACCCGTTTCTTTTAATTAAAAATGTCCTAAGGGTTTTCAAATTGAAACCTTATTGCTCGCTAAACATTTTTATTTAAACCCACGAAAATGAGGTATTAGAATATATAAAAACTGTTATCATTTATTTATAAAGAGATAGATAACAAATTCGAAAACAAAATTGATTCGTCTTTTATTTTTACCGGTAAAAGATGAATTTTTATTTTGCTTCCGAACCCAATAAATTTTTAGATTTATAACTGTAAAAAAATAAAATTTTATCCACCGGATATCGAAGATTTTTTAAAATTCTAAAATTACCTTGGCTAACGAGCATATCGCAAAAATCTTCGAAGTGATAATTTGTCCTTGAAAATATTTCGAGCAAGCAATTAAGCACGAAGGCTTCTCCGGCATTCCCCAACTTTAATAGTTGATCGAACGCGTGGCCTTTTTTCTTAGTCGTTGACAACTTTCTTTTGAATTTTTTGGCGATAATCCAATTTCTAGTCCAAGGAAGCAACCACACTACCGGTACTACGAAAAACGAGTAAACGAAGGTTAATATCAGTAAAATTATCAACCAATACCAAATGAACAAAAATAGTTTCTCGTAAAGTTCCATTAAGGTTAAATGGCAACCGAATTCCTCTTGTCTGCCGTCCATTAAAAGAAAAGAGTTTTCGAACATAGTACACTTCACGAATGGGGGGAACGCTTTTGACATCGGATCGGAAAATCTACGCGCCTGTTTGATATAAGGAAACGCCACGTAACCGTAATTCCAGAACCTTCCCTGTAGGGCAAAATTCAGGAAAAAGAAATAAAACACATCCGAACATAGACAAATAACCAGGGAGATTAGGTAGTTATAGAACAAATGCGAATATCCGTTCCAGTTTATCAGAAACGATTTCACGCACTCCGCGCAACGTTCTTCGTCGACATATAAAAAGTGTCCAACCGACAGATTTTCGCTCCCATCGTAGTCGTAGTCGTCCTCATCTCCCTCACCCTCTATCTTAAACCTCGCTTCATTCGCCGCAGCTGATTCCCATTTAAGCTTCATATTTAAGACATCGCCGCTACCACCACAGAAGCCGATTTCTTTCTTTTCGGGTATGGGCGAAAATACAGCTTTCCTCAATTTAACTTTCGTTTGGATCTGTTGAGGGGGGTTCTTATCTGGAAAATTTTCAGCGGTCGTCGAATAAAAATGGTCGACAAAAGCGAGCAAGCTGCTATCGTCTTCGATGCGCAGGTATTTTCGCCTCGTGATCTTTAAAAGGAAGAAATTCATGGTGACAACGGTAAAAAGCGCGTAAGGAACCCATTTGTAAAAAAGTATAAAAAATTTTTTTTCCCCCGTTTCCGAATAGGAATAAGATAAGCAAATATTTAGAAAGTGTTCTTTGGCCAACAGGTCGGCGTTAAAATGCTCGACGCATGTCACATTCGAATCGTAGTACCACGACTGAGAAACGGATAAAAATCCTATCAAGAATATTAAAGTATTGACTATATAATGAAGCTTTATAATAACGCTTTCGTATAACGCCTTTTCCAATTCCGAGGCTCTTCCTATTCTTCTTTCGTAAATAAGATCCGATATCATTTTAATCGCGTTCTTAAATACCGGCATATTCGTTCCAGTTTGACTTTGGGTCGTCGATGAGGCCTTTTCATCCTTTGCCATTTTAAGCTAGTTCGGCGAAATCGGGTTTATAAATCCAATTATTCTTCAGGGGATTCGAATGTCTTGTTGTATTATTAGTATAGTGTAAATAAATTCGTCTATGTGTTAAAAAAAACGCTATATGAATAATAATATCGCTATTTTAATTTTTCTAATTGGGCTAATTTTAAAATATTTATATAGAAAAATAGAGCAACTTCAACATTCGACGCCAATCTCTCCCTCGGCTTGTATAAATAAAAAATTAAATAAATAAAAAAATAAATAAATAAATAAATAAATTAATAATTTTTTTGATATTTTTCAAAACGCATAAACCTAATTTGGGAGCCATAGCTGAGCAAAAATCGAATTTGATATTGAAAAAGTACTAAAAACATGAATAGCGCATCCTCCGAAAATGAAGACGCCGTCAAGGACGATGTGGAAGAGAGTGGACCCGTAAACGTCGACGACATCGTATACAAATTTCAAGAATTAGCAATCGACGAGAAATATAATATCGTCGAAGGCAGCGACGACGACGACGACGACGACGACGACGACGGTTGCGGCGGTATTAGCGAATATGACAACGTTGAAGAAGATGGCGATACCGTTTTCCAACACCCCCCTTCCGACTACCGTTATAACAGAGAACCGTCGTTGAAAGTAGATTTCCAGCTATACGGTTTTGTAAACGAGTCGTCTGCGATGGAGCAGCGGAAAGAACGGAGATCGCATCTAAGCGTCGAAAAATATGGGATAGATCCCGAAAAGGAACGCGTTTGGTTTATCGCACGAAATAAGGAAACCGGCGCGGTTTCAATTCACCCTATAGATTTCGTTCAGCCTTCTACTCCGATAGATCATTATTGTTCAACGTCGATACATCCGCGTTCCGATTACAAAGATATTTTTGAAGAAATTGAGTCGAAAGAAGTAGAAATAGACCGAGCCAAAATCGTACTAGAGAAGAATCTTCAGAAACCCCACAATAAGAAAATGTTTTTGAAACACGAGTCGATCAATCATACGACGGCCGATAACGATATTCATGAAAAAACAGTTCGTTTAATAAAAAGTCTAGGGTGCAGACATATTGCCGACAAAATAAAGATTTATGGAGATAGAAATGACGCGTCGAAAGTCGTGTTGGAATTTGATAGTTTAGTGGATAAAAGAAGTTTTATAAAAAGGTTTTACCAGAACAACAGATACGTCAGAGCGAGACTGTCGGATTACCTAATTAAACCCAAACTAGAATTTTATAGATATCTTAATTGGGAAAGAAAGAATGGTATCGTGAACCAAATACGAATTCACGACGGCGAATTCAAGATCAATTTTGTTGGAATAAACGACGAAAAAGAATTTCATCACGTTCAAAATTTAAAGCACTACGCGGAAGTGAAGAAAAAATTCTTTAGCGTTTGTTGATTTAATAATTTATTTTTCTTTATTTTTCGAAACCTTCCGATTTTTATAGATGTATTATTAAATAAATAAAATATAAGCGTTATTTTTTTTGTTTCATTAAATAAATAAATAAAAATCGACTCCGCTTCAGGAACGACAACGATAACGAGTCTAAGCGAATAAAAATAAAACATTATAATAAAAATGGAAAGTTTCGAAATTAAAGGGTACGCTCACGCCGCTAACGCAACAGAAGAAGGAACGGGAGTAGCAGCACCTGGCCGTGAGGGAGAAATCGCATCCTTTGATAATTCAGCGGTAGAAACGACGGATTGGTCGATGGAGGAAACTAGTTCGCTGACTTTAGAAAATGATTTACACGTTGATTGTTTAAAAAAATTCTTCGAAGATACGAATGTGGAGTTTTTTGACCGAGAAATAATTCCGGTGAGATTCTACCGAAAGATTTATGTCAATAATTCTGTTGACGAAGATGAAATAGGTGGGGGTGATTACCATCGAGAGCCGGTACCGGAAAAAAGGTATTACGAAGGGGGTCTGTGCGTCGAAAATTTACCATTCGACCCGGAATCGCAACAACTTTATATTTTAAAACAGAATATAAATGTCAATAATAGCTTCGTGATTCACCCAGTGAAAATTTTGGAATTTCAGCATCCCCCTCACGGTCACGCGTTAGACGATTTGGAAATCGATGAAAATAGCGAAACACTACATCGACTCCGATGTACATTGGAAAAAATCATATACAGAAACGATCAGTGCACGCAACAAAAGTATAACAATTGCAAACTCTTGCTAGAATGTAAATACACTACGGCGTCGATGCCCGACGAAACTTTTGAAATTATAATAAAAAGATTGCTAGGAAAATACGGTAATCCGATTAAGGATTTGATCGCTAAGAATCATTTAGTAATCGAAAGATTTACGAAAGATTTATCGAAAGCCATTTTATTTTTCGATAATAAAAGCAATGTGATGAAATTTATAAACCAATTCACGAAATCCTTCGAACGACGCGATCGCGATGATCTTAGATTTAAAGACTTCTTAACGTTTAGAAAATTAAACCTCTTAAATTTCATAATTCGGGAATGTAAATGGAGGGGTTTATTCAACTACGGCGTCAGAGGCGGAGAAATTTTCTTGTTCGAAAAAGGAAATAGCGAGCGTAGATACAAAATGAAATGTGTGCAGGACTACTATCAAATCCTTTTGTAAAATATGAAATGAGATATAAACGGAGAAGAAGACTACTGTCAATTATTTTCGTAAAATATTTTGATTGGGGGTTGGAAGTTGGAAGACCGAAAAAAATACGAATTTTATTTTTATTTTTATTTATTAATTTCATACCTACAATATGTTTTCATATGTAAAAAAATAATAATTTTTGTAATTAATTAAAAAATAATTAAACCAAGATAACGGTGTTTTAAAAATCCGATAAAAAAATTATTTTCATCTATTATCTATCATTATGCCATTAGTTTTAAACGTGCCAAAAAACTATCATATTTCGTTTTTCCTTGATATCGCAATAATTTTGCACAATACTGTAATTTTATTTCACAAAGTCCTTTCGCAATTACGTAAATGACGTTCACATTGGCGCGTATAACTGTCTCGCGAAGGGTTTAACCACGCTCAAAGACAAGCCTTTACGCCCTCATTAAGGTATGCGCAGCCACATCGCTCGTATTAAAAAATAAAAACACACTCACACACACTGGCGTTGTAGCATATACGCAAATATTCACATCCGCCAGAAAAACCTTTTTCTTAGTGAAATAAAACGCTGTTTAACTTGATTTCTTCTTCTAGCGCATCCGAATCCCTCACAATTCTTTTGCTCGGAAAATCATCGTCGATTTCTTCATCGACGTACCTAGGACATCTCGTCGACACGTTTTTATCGTCTATACCGATTATCGTCGCCATGACGGAGAAAATTTGCTTATTGGAAATTGTCATTTTCATAGATTCCGGCTGAATTACGATACCATGAGTATCCCTGTAGTGTTTGCAAACTCTGTCGATGAAATTATTTCTGAACGACGATTTGTAGTGGTATTTTTTATACAGTTCGCTTAAAGAATTTTTGGACCGTTCCGCTGCCGCCACGCCGCCGTCGTCCGTACTAATTTTTTCTAAACTTTCTTCGTACATATCTTGGAAGTTTCGGATGATCTTATTGAAGTTGCTCGTCAAGCCACCTACGCTGTTATAGCGATTTCGGGAAGAAGCGCTCGTTCCACCGCTGTCTCCTACGGACGACAACAGCAAACTAGGGAAATCGTAAACCACGTTCGGGTCTCGAGCCGCTACGGCGTTCGTTCCTCGGCTCCCGGAGAAATCCTTTTTCCATTTCGAAAAACCGTCGAGAAGCGGTTTCATTTGCGAGAGGTTCTTTTCGACGTTTTTAATGCAAGCCAGCGCGATGTTATTATCGTGCATTAGTTGTTCGTGATGTTTTCTTAGATTTTCTACCTCTTTCGTCGTGTGGTACAATTTGTTCATTTCGGCGGAATAGGCGAGATTGCTTTTAATTATCGCTTTTGTGGCCCTTTGCGTGTTGTTTTGGAGGTCTGCGAGCAACGGGCCCGCTTTTTTAAGCGCCGTTTGCGTATTCATATCGTCACCCGATACGGCTCCGCTATCGTTGATGTTATCGTTCTTATTTTTTAAAAAGTAAGCGTTTAGAAAATTCGAAGAAGGAGAAGCGGCTCTAATATATCGCCAAAAATCGTAATTCTCGTTATCGCTTTTTGCATCGACCAATTTTTTCAAATCTTTGAATTCTATATCGAATTTGTCCGGATCGAACGAAATTATTTCGTCGAAACCTCTTTTCCCGACCGCGGCGTTCGACGAGTTTCCTTCCCCGTTTCCGGATAATAATTGCAAAGATTTAAATATCTCAGGGACCAATCTGCACCTGCCGCCCATTCCGGTTAAATAACAATCCGTCATGGACAATTGGGTTGTTAGAGGGATTATAGCGTCGGTGTGGAGGTAAACGACGGCGGAGTCGCTTTCGCTTCTATCCCCGGACAGCGACGATATCGACCAATCGCCGACGTCGGTGTTGACGACCAATCCCGAAAAGTCCGTCGGCATGCTCACTTGCAATTTTCTATGACCCGGCACCGTCAAAAACGGGGAATAATTATCCTCGACTGCGGGGGCGATGGTCGTTGCGGCGCTATCCTTCTTTCGAGGCGAACGCGGGATTCGCCGCATTGTATTCCGAGCGCAACGACAAAAACGAGTATCGACTCCGCCGCCGAAAGCATTTCCGCAATCGACGCAAGACGACGACACCGAATCTAAATTTAGCGAGTACAAGTAGCTCTGCGACTGAACCAGAGTCGCCAGGTTTACTCCCAGCGGCCCCGACCCGCCTTTTCCGATCAAGAACTCGCCGTTCCTTTTAATATCGACGGTATCGGGGTGATTGAAGAACGAGACAGCCGTTTGTCTGTGAGTAACTATATCGTTTCTGGATTCGATCTCTTTCACGTAAAGGAGCGCCGAGATCTTGCAGTACGCGAAAGCGATAATGGGCTCGACGGTTTGAAAAACCACGCTTTCGTCGATCGGGATATCGGAGTTGGCGCCCAAATGCGACAAATCGTAACTGGAAGAATTGGATAAACCGTACTTAAGCAAATTGTTGACGTGTATCAGCGCGCTAACGATTCGAAAAACTTTCTTTATATTCTCCTTCTGAGAATTAAAATACGGTTTGATTTCCGTTCGGAATATTGATAAAAACGTATACATTTGATTGAAAAATTTCAATTCGTTTTCTTCCTCGGCGTTCCTTTTAATTTTATCGGTTTCGCCCACGGGCATAAATTTGGCCATTTTTTTCAATTTTCTGATACTATCCCTCGCCATTTCGTTCTTTTTACCGATCCCGAAAGATAGTTCGTCGCGCCGGTATTCTTCATTGTCGTCGTCGTCGTCGTCGTCTTCGACGTTACTCGTTACCGGAATACTGAATTTCTTAGCGATTTTAGCGTAATCCTCCGGTTTCAAATTCTTTTTAACCTTTTTGAAAATGTAATATATCAATTGAATTATATTACTATCACCCCCATGAAGAGAGGGAGGATCTCCTTCTTTTTTTTCTCCTCCTTCAGCCCCCGCTCCACCACTCCCTTCTCGAAGTAGAGAGCGCAGGTTTTCGATATTTCCCACGAGATCGATATCGTCCTCGTCGACCAATTGGTTTATTCGGTTACTAAAATTCTTATTAGTCTCCCATTTTTCGGTAGTCCCGTTTCTTCTTTTGGCCAAAAATTCTAAATTCGGGATTCCCGAACCTAACTGCGTCGGTTCGTTGTAGTAATTTTTTCGATCGGATGAAAATACTACGTCGCCCCCCCCGTGTTTCAATTTGGCAACATGGCACAAAACGTTCTTGAAATCGGTAATCGATAGCGAGGAATCGCGTACGCCTCCTCCTCCTGCCCCACCGAATCGACGATGTTCGACTAACGAAGAGGAACCTAGCGAGTGGGGCGATTGCGGACCGTTGGCGATAACGGAATTTCGCACGATGATGTCTTTGAGTTCTTCGTTGAGAGACGTCAAACTTTTCATCACGGAGTCGCTCACTAGGTCGTCGATTTTTAATTCCCTCAACCTGTCGTGGAGGCCGCCTATAAGTCGTTCCTGCACAGAAATCAAATCGTTGTGCAAACTATTAATCACGGAGATCAGTTTCGGGTTGAGACACCCCCTTTGTATGTAAGTACTAGGCTCGATGGAGTCCGATGGGGCGGGTAAGCGACTCGCGTTGAGTCTGCTGGCGGCCGTGGCTTTATAATCGCTGGCGCAGAATCCCGATCTGAAACAGCGTCGACTTTTCAGGATTCGGAAAGAGTCTTCGTTGCGCGGGCTAACGACGCAAGAGAGATTAACGCCCGCGGGGTTAATCAGCAGATTATCCAAAGCCTCGCGGTTCAAGTGGAACGTCTGGGAGTACGATTCCCCGTTACCGCAATTCATAAGGACGGGAATGGTCTTTTCGATAACGGGCCGAGAAACGTCGACGTGGAGACTGGAAATATTTCTGACGTAATCGGCTTTCGCGAGGACCTTTTGAGACAGGTACGGACTTGCGAGGAGTTCTTCCGAATCGACGATTCGATTACAGGAGAAGAAGCTAGATATTTTAACCTCGGGCTGAAACCAATGGTGGTCCTTCATGGGGCACAAGCACTTTGGCAAGCGCAACATTTGATCGATATCGTTCTCCTTGTGGAAGAGATCTTCGTATCGGCGAATGTTGTTTAACAAACTCGTTTTATCGGTCGAGCACGCCAGAAAGGTGTCGGTGAAATAAGTATTTCTCTGTTTTTTCCTATTCGTGTTCTTCAAAGCCGTCGACAAAAGTACGTAATCGCACACGAGGCTCGGGATGTCCGTATACGTCGGAGCTCGGTCCATTCTTTTCAGGGACTTGGTTAAATAAACCGAGCTTAAAACCCTATCGCGCGCAATTTCGCTGAGCGAATCTCTCGCCATCACGACGTACAACAACGAAAGCATTTTATTTTCCGGGTTGAAGATATTTTGCATGTGTCCGAAATTCATTTGATTTTTAATTTTCGCTATAATCGACGGATCGACGCGACCCATGACGAGTTCCTGGAATCTTTCCAGAAGCAGGTATTGACCCATGAACGGAACTTCACTAAGCGTCGGTAAAACGTAATCGTTAGCTAAATCGTCGCCCGAAACGGCGGCGCTTCTGCTTCCTCCTTTCCTCAAGTAGGCGTTCCTAATAAAATCGGTGAAGTTTCTTTCGTGAGATTGCAGCATATGTTTTTGCATAACGGACTTTAACGTTTTAGAAAAAACGTTCGTGCGATGGAGCACGCTAGCGACGTTGTATCTCGCCGCCTCGCAACGATCTTCGTCGTGGGTGGAGAAGGACGAGGCTATCTTGTTATTTTTATCGAAATAATCGACCAATTTGTCGAGAATCGTCGACGAAAACTGGCCGGATTCGTTATTGCTGCTATACTTTCGGCTAATTTCTCGCAAATAGTTCTTCATTTTACACGCGTTGTCGGCGATCAAGTCGTTGAAAATTAAAGACGGTTGGGGTGAGAGCGAACCGATGCCGCCGACGTCGCGATACGACGACGAAGACGAATCGCCTCCTTTTTCGGCTATGAGGTCGTGAAGGTAATGATAACACGCCGTCGCGGCAAAACCGTTCGTCTCCGCCGAACACCTCGGGCACCGCCGCCCTCGTCTTACGCTAATTTTTTCTTCGTCTAACCCACCGTCGCCACCCCGGTATATCAGGGGCGAAGACGTCGCCATAATCGTGTTAACGAAGGTTCCCATCAGGTGTTTTAGGGGCAAGGACGAAAGGTTGTTAGCGTGAGCGCCGGCGTCGCCTCGGCCATTGACGGAATCGATCATTCGTCGTCGAACGATTTCGTTTTGTCTTTTTTGAAGGGGAGCGATTCGCGGGAACGGTATGTATTTAATTTTATTGAGCAACGAATTAGAAGAAAACGGATTAGAATCTCGGCCAAACACGAACGGGGACGCATCTACCCCGTCGTTATTTTTTTTCAGGAAATCCTCTATGTTCAAGTTGAAAATATTTGAGAAAACGTTTCCCGATTCACCGTCGCAGCCGCGTTCTTTATCGATATACACGTTTCTAAAATCGTTTAGATTGAAATGATTATAAAAACTGTTGAAAGCGCTCGTCCTCAAGGCGTTATTGGGAACGAGCAGGTGAATATCCCTGTGGCCTCTCAATTGTTCTAATTTTTCGGCGACGACCGAATCCGATTTTCGATCGGTTCCCATGATATCCAAGAACGAATAGTAAAAATTGTTCGGATCGCCGGAAAAGGGACCGCTTTTTTTGCTTCCCTTCCGTTTCGAATCCATTAGGAAACCGTAATTGGTATTAAACCTTTTGCCGAGATCCGACATAGTGAGGCTTTGAATTTTCCCGATGGTTATCGGATTCGATTTGTAAGCTCCTCCCGTGAGAGAATCGATCGAGGTAGCTAATCTTTTGCCGATATTCAACGCGCTCTCCTCGATCGAATTATATTGTTCCCGGAATAATCTTTTACTCATATCGTTCAATTGATACTTTACGAATTTCTCGTTGCAAACGGAATCGAAATTGGAACCCTCGGCGCAAATCAAACTCGTGCCAAAATCTAAATTGAAATAATTTCCACGGGAGCCGGCGGCGGATTGGACTAAGTGTCGTGAGTCCCGAGATACTTCCTGGAAAACTCTTTCTCTCTTATTCTCGACGAATGTATTATTATTATCACCTTCTCGGTCGTAAGTAGCGTACGAAGAACCGGACGGGAACACATTTTTATCGTTCTTCGTATCGCGCGTCCGGCGGCGCGAAATAACGAGGTCGTTCAACGATCCCGGCCCCTCGAACTCTCCGTATTTATCGCACATCGCGCTATCCGCCGCGTTCGCAAAATTATCTCCCACTCGGCAAGATTCGAGCACGCAATTCCTAACGCTGGCGAACGACTCTTTTTCGTCTTTACGGGCGAAGAAGAGGTATTCTTCGTTCGGAGGTAGAAGGGCGATATTACTCGAGAGCGTATTCGATTTTGTGATATTTTTATACAACATGGGGTCCAAGGATTTCGTGAGCGAGGCTCTAAATTTAACGAAATCGTGCCCGCGACAAGCTAATAGTTCCGAGGTGGGGAGAAGAATCGTTCTCGTCGCGACGACCGGCGATGAAAATCTGCGGCCATTGGCCGCCGATGTGAAATTAGAGTCGTAAGGCGTATACGCGATAACCGTTTTTTCGGTCTGGAAAGATAAATTCGATAAGTGCGCGTTCGGTCCGTTGAATAGCAATTCTTCCATCAGGGTGTGATGACCGTCGGTGATGTTCGAATTATTCACTATCGATCGCGTTATGTTGCTGATTCGATTTAATTTTTCCACGCCTTCGAAATTAAAATTATGACTTTCTTTCGCTACTTCCGTGTGCAAACCGAACAATAATTTCACGCAGTATTCGCATATTAGCGGAACTATTTTACTCGGGACGTTCGTTTTAAAGTTATTATCTTTATCTCGGAGTAATTCGTGCAAATCCTCCGAGAAGCAACGGTATTGGAACGAACTGTTTGTATGTTTTTGTACAGCGCCGACGACGCCAGAGGACGCGCCTATACCGGTCCCTGATCCCTCGCGCATGGCATCCGATTCGTAAAATAATATTTGTTTCGCGATTTTTTCGATATTTTCATCGATCGTTAGGTGTTTCTTTCGTATTAAGGTGCTGTAATACTCGAACTCGTTTTTATCTCTTTCGGTAACGTCGGCCTTCGTCTTTTCGAAATTTTCGTTACACTCTTCGATTTTTATATCGCGCACGGCCTCTATATCCTTAAAAGCGTCTTTAATGAATTCCAACTCCTTTTTTATTTCGCTCGACTTCACGGAGTACTCGTTCGAACGACCGACGTTCTCGGTCAAGTTTCTCAGCTCCAATTTTAGGGAATTTTCCTTTTCGATGAGCCGTTTAGTCGCTTCCTCTTCGGACGACGGCGAGATGAGTTGCGTCGAAGTCGTGGTCGAATCTTCCTGAATTTCTTTTTTCAGACGTTCGATACTCCTTTCACTCGCCGATATCGCGCTCTTTAGCACCAATATTTTCGACTCTATTTCGTTTTGAGCACTAATTAGTTCTAGTTGCCTATCCCGCAATTTCTTATCCTCCGAAAGAAGATCCTCTTCTACCTTCGATTTATTTTCCTCCCACCCCTCTTCGATGGTTTTCCTTTTATCTTCGTTCCTCCGTTCGAAGATGAGTTTTATTCTTTCTTCGATCTCGTCTATCAGTTCCGAAAAGCGAGTAAAAATTTGCAAATATTTGGAAATCGCTTCCTGAAGAGAAACGATGGGATAATTATCGCCGGGAACGGTCGAAGAAACAGAATACGCGCTCAATTTTCCTAATTCTCGATCGAAATTCGCTACGCTCGACTGAATCTCCGATCGACCGGCATCGAGATAATTCGTGTCGGATAAAATGCTTTCGGTTTCTAAATGTTTAAGTCCTTCCAGCGCGCTTTCCGCGTGTTCCACGAATTTGAAAAGATTTTTTATCGTAGCGAAATCCTTAACCACGTGCGGCGCGTAATAATACGAATTTACGTCTCTCGGGTTACCGTAGGACGCCGCCGAAGAATCCTCCAATCCGGGCGTGTACGGAGAATCGAAATTTAGTCCCCGAGAACGTGAAGAAAAGGAAGCGTCTCCACCGGTATTCTGTTTCTGAAATTGAATGGACAACGAATTGTCGATAAATTGATCCAGAATCAATCGAGCGTTGAATGTGAGGAACGACAAATTCGAAAACCTTTCGATGAGTTTGCTGGATAATTCGAATTCCACCGTCCTCAAATTCAAAGGATTGCACGTTCCGCCGCGGCTAAATCCGCAAATGTCGTATTCGTTAATATTATCATCATTAATACTACCGCCGCCCAGGCGATTATCTCTCGGCGTTCCAACGATATTCGAAACGAGGTACGATTTTCGGTTAGACGGGAACGAATTGAAATTCTCCGGGAAAACCGAAGACGAATAGGCGTCGTTCGTTCGATTCATCATTAGCGATTTCGTGTCATAAATCCGGCCCGCGTTGTTATAATTATTATTATCGTCACCTTTTTTTCGATAAGCGGTTAACAAATTTTCTCTAAATTTGTGGACGAGTATATTCTTGGCGTCTTCCGTCATCCCCCTGTAAAGCGCCACCGCCCGGTTAGCGAAAAGGGGAAAATAAGAACCATCGAGTCCCGTTTCCGAAACTTTCAAAACGGTTTTCCATGACACGTAGTTTTCGAGGAAGGGTTTATTTTCGGGTCGATTGATAAATTTTTCGAGTTTGGACCTCTTCCGATCGACGCTTTTCTCGATAATCGAAATAGCCTCGGCGATGTCTTTTAACAAGGTAGAGTAATTTACAGTCATTTTGTCTAAGGACTCGCTAAGATTCGTGAAAATTTTACCTATCTTCGCGTCTTCGTCTTGCTCGTTTTTTAAATCTTTGACGCAATATTTATATTTCAAAAGCAGTTTGTGGAAATACTCCCTAGCGAAATCTCCTTCCCGCATAAACGCGAGAATCGAATTACAATCGTAACAGAGAGCGCCCACGCTCTCGCCCATGCTCTTCAAATGCTGCAGATACAGGAAACTCCTTTTAAATTCGGAGGTGATTTTCGAAAAGCTTTTCGAAATTTTGGTAAAATCGTAACTGGATGAGGCGTATTCCAATTCTTGCGTCGGCGTCGCTTCGAGGGTATCCAACAGCTCGAGGCAGGAATTAGAGTCGTCGAAATAAATTTTCTTCAGATCCTTGATATCCTTTGACATAATTTTGAAATCTTTGAAAACGGGTTCCCCTTTCGAGTTCGCGACCAATATGATGAACGGAATCTTCCCGAACATGTTGCAATACGCCGATGTCAGCAGAAAATTTTCTGGGTCGCTCCTTCTTCTGGAAACGTAGTTGTAATACTCGCCGTAATCGTCCACTTCCGTCATCGCTGTCGATAGAGGATCGTCGGAACGCGATGTCGATGGCGTCGCCCCGTCAGCGGCGGTGGCGGAGGTGGCGGCGGCGTTTGACGTCGGAAGACGCGGCCTCCCCTTCCCCATTAAAAATGGGCCTAAAGGCGATTCCGTTCGAAAGTATTTTAAAATTAACCGCTTCCTTTCCTCGTCGCCGTCGCCGCATAATCGAGAAACGTATTTGACGAAATGCTTCGGGGGTTTCTTGAAGACGTCGCGAAAGATCACCGAGTCTAAAGAATTTTTTTCGCTCGATACGTCGATTACTCCGTACAACGGAATTTCCGGTTCTTCGAACGGTCGACCGTGACTATCAACGTCGTATATTCTTTTAAACGAAGAAAGCGTTTGATCCAAAAGGGGGTTATCGGAATACTTCCGATTTGACCCGTTTTTGTTAAAATTTATCATCGACGAGGCTATGTCGCTAACGGGATTATGTTCCATCGATTTCAAACCGCCTCCGCCGCCCAAACGTAATTTACTCACGGCGTCCAACTTCTCGTCTATATTCGCGTGTCGACCGAGTCCGTTTAGGTTAAAATTTAACGTTTTGGCCAGTATTAAAGACGGTACGATACTCTCGGTGTTCATTTTCGTATTCACGAACACCATCGGATCGTGAAGATTAATTAAACGCGAAACGAAATTCAATCGTTTCTTTTCCAAATTTTTCAAATTCGACACCTTCTTCAAGTTCTTCACTTTCCGATCCACCAATCCGTTTTCTAAATATTGGAGCGATTTGTCGAGATGTTTCATAGATTTGACGTAATTATTTAAGCGTTTACCTAAACCCCGATCGAAATCTTTAACCAGCGATGAAGCTTCGATAGTTAAAAGATCTAAGTACTTTAATTTTTCGTCGCCGCTTATATCAGCTCCTCCCCTCGTTTCTTCACCGTCGCTACCGCTACCACCGTGTAAAAATCGCCACCAGCTACTGACGACGGTGCTTTTTCTTTCTTCGCCGCGAATCATTTTCGTAGTTTTATCCGTGAAACTAGGAAGATAATCGTTCCAAAGCATATTGGCGTTTTTATAAGCGTCTCTAATTATCGGCGTCAACTGGCTTATCGTCTTATCGATTTCGTCGGAAAAACAAATGATTCGAAACACGTTTTCCCAGTCGGTGGCATTTTCTCGACCGTCGGTGGTATGGATCGAGTCTCGCAAAACTTTCAACAGTTTTTCGTAGTTATTCTGATTGGTTTCTATAGTTTTTTTAAGCCGAGATAATTTCTCTTTGATGTCGCGTAAACCGAATCTCGCAAACCCTACCACGAATTCGTCGGATATCAAAACGTTCTTTTTTGTCCTTCTTTTTTTCCTTTGAACGAAATTATCTTTCTCGTCCTCCCGCTCATCGCCATCTACACCTTCGTCGCTTTCACTACCGCTGCTACTACTGCTACTACTACTTTCATCCCCGCTACTAAAATTATCCTCGTCGTCTGAGCTACTACCGCTGCTGCTACTACTACTGTCACTATTGCCTAATTCACTTTCGGTTTCGCTTCTCATACTAATACTACCGCTGTCGTCTGATGAGTAATAATATTCATCGAACAACGCGCAGTCGCTGCCGCCTTCTCTTGAAGAAAAATGTTTTTTTCTCTCCAAAAACACGAGAACTTGTTCGCTCACTAATTGATCCGGTCCCTTTTTTTTCTTCTTTTTCCCATCGCCACCGAGGCCTCGCTCGGAAGCTTTTAGCTTTTTTAGTTGAGCGTCGACGCTACCCGCGCATTTTCGAATTTTTTTGAGCGCCTCGATATCCTCGCTGTTGAAACGCGCACCGGATTTTATTATTTCTTCTATCAAATGCGAAAAAAGTACTTCTCCGCCCCCTTGTACGTAATTCGTTAGCAAAGTTTCGATTATTTTTTCCTCGCCCACGATATCGCAAATTTGGGGGGTTACGTATTCGCGGTTATAAGGATCGCCCCCCATTATGGCCATTAATTTATAGAGAGGCGTCGTAAGTTCGGGCGAAATTCTTTGCGAGGGTTGGTTTTCGCGATCCTTCTTTAAAAATTCGCGTATCACGAAGAAATATCTCGAGTTGTAAAATGGAGCGTTCTCGAATAAATCGTTTTTTTCCGGGCCAAAATTTAATACTTGGCTAATTTTTTCGTAGAGGCGCTCGTGATCGCTATAATTATTAATCCTATGCCGCTGGAGCTTCTGCAAATTCAACGCGATCTTGTTGAGTACTTCGTCAGCGAACTTTAAGTACTCCAACAAATCGTTCGGATCGATGGAATTTATCGACGCTTTAACGCTACCGGGTAATACCGCGCGACTCTCGGATTTCAATACGCAGTTCCTATCGATTTCGAACCTCGAACGGCGTTTACGATTTAGGGGGGAGCCGCTTCGGAGCCGATCCTCGTCGCCGTAGTCTTCGTCGCCGTCGTCGTCGTCGTCGTTGTCTACGACTTCGTATTCGTCGTCACTTTGATCACCGAAATAATCGCGAGTTCTAATACCCAAGTGATCGAATGGTGAATGTCGATGACGCTTCCTTTTTCCGATCGAATCGTCGATGAACGGGAAGTATAGGGGCGGGTCGCCGCTGCCGCCGCTGCTGCTAATTTCCGGTCCACGCCCGTCCCCGTAATTCGACGACCAATCCAAATGTTCGTAATAAGTTTTATTAATTTTTCAATTTTTTTAAGAGGATTTTCGCTTTACTCTTAACGTTAACGTCGTCGTTAAAATTTAAAAGCAGGTTCGATACTTGAGACGCGTTCGTAATGACCACTCTCATTTTATGAATAGCGTCCTTTATAACCGTATCTAGCTTGGAGGCTATGACGGTAATCATTTTTGATGAAGGCGATGTCGACGATGACGTACCACGGCGCCGTTGGTTCTGCCGATTATCGTCTTCACCCCAACCCATAGCATTAGTTATTTTACCGGCGTCGATATTTCTCAAATCGATATCGACGACCGGCGAAATGAAATTGTACGCGTAATTATCGATCGTATTGGCGACCCACTTTCCCTGATGAATGCCGCCTATCAAAGAAGATACGCTTTTGTCACCCTGATAAAACGCGACGAACGCGCCAGGGTTCTGAAGAAACCGTTTCGCGGCATCGGCGATTTTATCGTCGCCGTTAATCACGACGGAATTGGAGGAGGAGGGGGGATCATCACCGCCTCCGCCGCCGATGACACCTTCGTCGTCCACGGGTCCTTCGCCCTCCTCTACGTGACGATTTTCTTTAAGGCCGTAGTAAATTTTTCCGGATCTATAATTCATTTTCGTGAGGGGTTTCAGTATTGATCCCATCGTCATTTTAACATCTCGGTTTTTTAGTACGTTTAATCGATCCAATTCGTTTTTCGCGTAATCCGACTCCCGGCAGCCGGGAATATTATTGGAAGTGACGACGCCTCCCTTGTTTCCCAAAGCCTCATCGTCGTCATCGTCGGTCTTCCTTATCGCTCTAGGGGGCAAACTTATGAAACCCCTTAAATCGGTGACGACGTCGCGAAAAGCCCTTTCGGTCAAACAAGAATGGTTTTTTAAAGTCATGGCGGATAGAGGCAATGTTAGAATTACCTTATTCGTTTGGCGAATCTTAGCGGTGATGTCGCCGAGAGCTTTAATAATACCATCGACGATAAGTTCGACGCTCTTCATTTTTTTCATCGTCGTTTCGTGCGGAGTATTTTGCCCGTTAGGGTTCATAGAATAGGCGATAACGCAAGCGATAATTTCTGAATAAATCTTTAAAAATTTGGGAATATTAATTTTTTCGAATTTGTCGCCGGTATTTTTCTTAATTTTGCGAATCCAGCTAATCGCGTACGGCTCTAACCCCGCGAATGACTTTTTTATGTCGTTAATCGCTTCTTGGTCCATTTTCGCGCTTACCTTTAATTGGGCAGTAGGTTTTTCGAGAGCAGACTCGAGGAGCGTGAAAAACTTTATCAGCGATTCGCTTAGTTCTATAAAATCGAACGCGGAAATTTGAGGATCTACTACGGACGTTAATGAGGAGGAAGAGGAGGAGGAAGTTGGATCTTCGTCGTCTTTGTTCGCGAGCGCCTCAATTTTTTTCGATATGGTTTTGAGTATCTTATTAACTTTTTGGCTTTTCAGATTTTGAGTCGCGTCGTACAAATTTTCAGTGAAATTAATCAAGTTCGGGTCCGCGAAATTCGAATTGATAAATTCGTAATCGTCCATTAAAACGTCGTATAGTTCTTTAGACACGACACTCTGATCTCTCAATAACCACTCTCGCAACACGTATCTCAATGTTCTTCCTCCGTGTCGCATCAGAGTAACCAAAGAAAGCATGTATTTCTTTAAAACTTTCTTCGTCCTAGGATCGTGAACGCGATCGAACATGAGAGGGCTTATAAATTCGCTGCGGGCTTTTTCGGCGCTCAGATTCCTACTTTGCGCGAGAGCGTTTTTTAACTGGGCACCCATTATCGCCGTTTCCACGTCCGCGAAGATAAAACGGTCCGGACCCGAAGATACCACGCAACCCGAAAGTATATTATTACTAATATCTCTGCAGAAAAAATCGATAATATTTCCCTTTTCCAGGTATACGGTCTGGTTTCTAAACTTTGACGACTTAACGCGATCCAGCGTTCTATTATAATTTTGCAGTTCTTTGAAAAAAACGGCGTCGTCGTCCTTACGACTTCGCCGCCGCCGTCGCCGCTCCCCCATTTCTTCGCCAATTCCATTCCCAGCGTCGTCGCTATCGTCGTCGTCGTCGTCGTCGCTACTGCTTCCGAAACTATAGTCGTCGTTGTCGCAACTCCCGAAAGCCATTTCGAAAGAGCTCATAATATCCGCCTCGTTATTCGCGCCATCGTGCGAGAAAGATGAACTAAAGGATTCGATCCGATCGGAAGTGCGCGTGAACTGCCGCAACGACGTATCGAACTTAATTATTTTTGGCAAAAGGTTTTTGAAGGTTTTTTGAGCCATTTTACTGTTCGCTATGTAAAAAACGAGCTTTCGAATATTTCCGTTCATTCGTTTTTGTTTCCTAAAATCGGATTTCGTCCACGATTTCAAAATTAACGCATCGCTCAAAGGACCGAAGCAATTATCAAATGCGTTACTAAATCTTCGCGGGAGGTAAAGAGTCTACCCGTTTCCTTTTCGGACGCGTAAGCTTCGAACCCTCGCTCGCTAGGTTTTACGTTTATTAGCGGCAGCGCTATAGTTTCGGCGGCTTTTAGAAAGATTTCAATTTCGGCGTTCAAGAGGGTCTTCGCGCACTCGCCGCCGTCGTCGTTCCCGTTTTTTAAGAATGATATTACGGCGGGAGAGACGATCGCGATTTCGTTTCCTTCGTTTTTGCTCAATTTTTGGCAAACGTACGTTAAAACAACTTTGAATAAAAACTCGATGACGGTTTGATTCATCGTGTTGTCATCCTCCGACTCGGATACGTAATTTTTGAACACTTCCGCTTCTAAAATGTTTCTCTCGCGAGGAGTGTCTCCTAAGCAAAAATTGATCAGGTCTAGAAACGTTTGAACGTAGTTAATTAGCAAAACCGTGACAACTATCATCTCCAAATGAAAGGAATTCGCGTGAAGAACGAGGGTCCTCGCTAATTCCGCTTTTAACTTCTCGATTTCGATTTTAATTCCGATTAAATTTTTCCTTTTCTTCCTGCAACGGTGGCCTATTCGCCCTTCGTCACCCCCTAATTTTCGAATTTTACCGTCGTTCGAAAACGGTAAAACGTTTCTTCCGCTCAAGAGCGTAAAAAGCTTTACTTCCAATCTACCTAGCAGGGTTACGATCTCGTCAGCGATTCGGGGAGGAATGATTACCTCCACGCCGTCATTTTCTCGGTCGAAGTCGAGCCGTAAGGCTACGACTCTCGAATCTCGTTCCTTCATTCCGGCATCCTTATTAATATCGCTTAAGATTTTTTGCAAATCTATCACCGAAGAGGAGGAAGAGGACTCGGGTAGCCTTATATGAATCGTGTCGCCTACGGGAGAAACGTTTAAAAACATATCTTTGTTAAAGGTACTTAATCTTTTTTCGCCGTCGAAGTATTTGTCCACGAAAGAAGATTGAGCTAGGTAAACGGTGCCGTTGCTAATACCAGAAGGAATCTCCGTCTCATCACCCTTTTTAACGGGCGTTTCCTCGCTGCGATTTTCGCTAGTCTTTGCTTTTTTATCGTCGCGTTGCTTTTCATTATCGAGATCATCATCACCTTTATTTTCTTTTTCTTCGTCATCTACGTTGGAAACCGAGGCTGAAACGGGGTCCGGAGTACCATCGTCTCTGCGATTTTCTCCCGTCTCTACTTCTTTATCGTCGTTACGCTCTTCGTCGTTAAGATCAAAATTTTCGAGGCTATCGATGTCATCATCACCTTCTTCTTCTTCTTCTTTTCTTTCGTCATCTACGTTCGAAACCGAGGCTGAAAAGGGGCCCGAAGAACCATCGTCTCTGCGATTTTCGCCCGTCTCTACTTCGTTATCGTTGCTATGCTCTACGACATTAGGGTCGTAATTTTCAAAACTATCGTCATTTTGGAAATCTGCTAAAAATTCTCTCGAGTCCGCGCCCTTATTATTATCATCGTGGAAAATATAGGGGTCATCGTTGACGAAGAGCGAACTCGTTCCAAAAAGCCGCGGACCTTCATATTTCGTCGCGGGTTTATTATCTATAGCGATAATTTTTTTTAACGTCTCTTCTTTTTTTCTTTCATCGCTCTTCGAATCCGTAAATTTCTTCACCTGATCCTTCACAAATCTAACCGTTTTTCGCGTTCTGCGTTTCCATTGGTTCTTCTTATCCTTAACGTACGAATTATATAATTCCTCATCGCTCTGATTCTTATCGAATTTATCTGGGCGTGACACGCCCGGTGGTGTCTTGGAAGTACCCTGTTGCGTTGGAAACATGTCTCGAAATTGAAAGAAGGGGTGTGTCTTTCGTATTTCTTGAAATAAGAATTATTTCGAAAATACTGCACAATTGATGATATAAATATTTGTTTAAAGAAACGATCAGCGATAAATTTGCGTAAAAGTTTTACCGCGCATAAAAATAAATTTTGTGAAAAATGAAAATTTTATAAAAATATTTATTACCCTTTTTTTATAAAATTAAAATTAAAATTATAAAAAGACGAGCAATAAAAAGAAATGTGTTGATATGAAAATGTTATATCGATAGACGACACCACCATGGAGAGTAAAAGAGAAAAAACTTTATACTACCAATTACTTAACGGGAACGTTCAACATCCGTATAAAGCGTACGCGGGGTCCGCCGCCTACGATCTCGCCGCTCCGAGAAACGTCGTGATACCCAGAGAGACGTTATTATCCGTGCCCTTGGATATTATTTTCGACATCCCTAAAAACTGTTACGGGCGTATCGCCCTTAGATCCGGCTTAGCGAAGGAGGAAATAGACGTGCGCGGTGGCGTGATCGACAACGATTACCGCGGAAATGTTCACGTTCTGTTGCGCAACGAGAGTCGCGCTAAAGATTTCAGAATAAAAAAGGGCGATCGTTTGGTCCAATTTATTTTAGAAAAATATCAAAGAGCTAAAATCGAAAAAGTTGAAAGAATCCAGCCCTACTACCGCGAATCAACGGCAACGGAAACAGAAAGAGAAAGGGGTTCAAAAGGATTCGGTTCTTCCGGATTGAACGAAATTCTTATCTAGATAGTTTATGTATCGCTATTTTTAATAAATGATTACTATGGTTTTCTTTATTTTAATAACATCCCTGGCTTTAGAAAGGCGTCGTACTGTTTATCCGTGAAACTCTTTTTATAACCAAATGACGTTCCGAAAGCATCTCGCAAATACGTCCCAGGGTGTAAAATTAATCGCTCGATTTCTTTTCGCCCTCTGCTCGTTTTCAAAATTTCGCTATCGCCGTTAAAATAAATTAGTTTTCCTATTTGTCGCGGTGAAATGTCGTAAACCCCTCTGAGCAACTGCCGACGTTCGTCGGCTCGATCAGAGTTTTCGACTATGAAATAATTACAGGTCGCGTAGATCACTATCACGAGTAGCCACAGGGAAACAAAAGTTAACCAACGAGGGAACTCGAACATTATTAATATAATTATTATTATAATTATCGTTATTGTTATTATTATTACAATGAACGATATGTTATATTTTTTTATTTAATTAATTAAAATCTTAATTTTAAAATAAAATAATAATATCCAAAAATCGTAACGCATAAAATTTTAGCCAAAATATCGAATCGAACTATAAAAGAGGCTTTTGTCGAGTTCATCGGCAGTTCTGACTCCCGCGAAAAAGAGTTAATCTGATTGAAGAATCCAAAATTAACGCAGCACAGCATGACGTTGCGACAAACTTCTTTGAAGAAAGCGATCGTCTTCTTCTCGATAGACGCGCTGTTTCTACTTTTTGCGATCGCTCCAGTTTTCATTTTCGAATTCGCTATCGAACCGCGTCAGCAGGGATTCTTCTGCGACGATAATTCGATAAGATACCCCTACGAAGATCCGATAGTTCCAACATCGTTACTGCTCGCCTTTTTTATAAGCGTGCCAATTATAATGATTTCCACTCTGGAATACGCGAGGATGATCAAGGATGAAACCTTTACGACGTCGAGATGGTTACGCTCTCTGTACGAGATTTTGAAAGTGTTCGCCTTCGGGTTCGGGCTTTCGGTTTTAACGGTGGAAGTCTTCAAATTTACGCTAGGCGCCCTGCGACCCCACTTCTTGAGCCTTTGCAATCCGAAAAACGAGTGCTCGCAGAAGAGTCGTTATATTTTCGGTGGCGATGTTTGCACCAAAGGCGGCAACGAAACCATCGACGAATTATTAAAAAAAGCGAGACTCTCGTTTGTATCGGCGCACGCCTCAGTGTCGGCGTTCAGTTCATCCTTCGCGATTTTTTACATTCAGTACAAAATTAAGATCGAAAAGGACCACGTGCTAATCAGACCCTTTATCCAATACGTATGGTTTATTTTGGCGGTCGCGGTTTCAATTTCTCGCGTCGCCGATCATCATCATCGCTGGTCCGACGTAGTAGCCGGTTTCATTAACGGTGTACTGTTTGCCGCCTTTTGCAGTTTCGCGATCCTAAAATTTCAAAGTCACAGCCACCGCCACGACACGAAAAGCGCGAAAGAGGAAGAAGAAGAAAAAAAAGAGACTAATTGGCGGATGATCGGAAATTCGAGAAAAATAAGCAGCGGAGCTACGAGTATACAAAAGAATAGCGACGAGTTTTGCCCTAAAAGGGAACCGGAAATTCAGAGATTTTCGCCGTGCCCGCCACCTCCAGAATGCTTCTTTATTAATGAAACTCTTCCCTAATAAATATTCGTTATCACCAATTTGTTATTGTTTTGATACAAAAAAAACAAAAATACTCCCTAGTATTTATTTCAGAGACGACGACATCGTGAAAATGAATTAGTTAAAAAAAAATAACGGCTTTAATAGGGTTTACCCATATATAAGTTTTTCTCCGCCTTCACTGTCGATAACATTTATAAATAACTTTTTTTAATCGACGATTTTTCGCCCCCCGTAAAAACGTAATTAAAACACTAAATTTTTTATAATAATAAAATTTTTAATTTTAAAAAGTTGTTTTGTAATAACTAAAATATTTTAAATATAAAAACCGACCAATTTTTTCTTTATTTAAACGAACCGTCGCAGCTTTTTTTCATTTCTCGCCCAAGTGCTTTCACGACAGAAAATTTAATTCCGTAGAAATGACTTACTTATCGATCATAATAATATCGATATTGGCCCTTCAATCCACATTTAGCTCAGACGCCGACGAAAAACTAGAAAGAAAAGAAATTTGCGTTAGGTCATACCCGTATTTCGATTTCGATAGTCATTTTATAAATTTAACGAGAGAAAAATTCCATTTCACGAAAACTATATCCAAGGAATGTAAAGATGAGAAGTCGAGACTGCAATTCCGTTTCAAAAAATACAAAAATGGAAAAAAAAGACTCGGGATATTTAAAAAAAGCTTGAAATTATTAAATTTAAAAATACACACGAACGAAATATATTATATGAACTTCATTAACAAAACCCTGTATCTTGGAAAAGAAGGAATACCAAATTCGTTGTATTTCGGAATGGTATACACGAAATGCGGTCGCACTGGACAAAAAATAAAAGACGGCCAGGAGTGTGTCGTCTCCCACGTCTTAGCACCGACCGATTTACATATTATCTTAGATGTCGGATACTTTAACACGCCCGATCCTTCTAACCTAGATAAATACAAATTCGATGGTCTTATAGTTAGAGGGAAGTGCGTGGACATCTGCGTCGTCTCGAGCGAGAAAGAAGCAAAATCACCCTTTTCCTGTTTCTTCTATAACAACCCCCTCCGGGAAAACGTTATTAAAGAGCTCGTTAATGAAAACGATTGAACAATCGAATTGACGTTCGAATCTTATTCGATATGAATCTAATTTGTAACTATAAGGTAAATAATATATAAATAAGGTGTGGAATGATGAAAATAAATTTGCGTAAAAATGATATAAAATCGAATTATTTCAGTTTAGGAAAATATTATTGTATAATATATATAAATTTGTATAAAAATATTTGAAAGAATAAAAAAGAATTTGTATAAAAAGCGTGCAGTTCTTTTATTTTTCCTAAAAGCTAATACAAACTCGTCGTTGAGTTGAACGAGAGGTGTATTAGTAAAAAAAATGACGAGATCGGTGGGATTTTCTTTAATCGTATTATTATCATGTTTTCAGTTAATCCCTCTTACGGACACCACATCGAGTTCTACAAAAATAGACGAATTATGTATTCGGACCTTCCTAAAGTTCGACTTTTTCCTTCCCGTAATTAACTTAACGAAAGGAGAAATAAACGTTTATAAATCGCCGTTCATCTTATGTGAAGCGTCGTACGTTACGATAAATATCGTGAGAAAAGAAACTCAAAACATTATTATTTCAGACGAAAAGTTTAATATCGATGGATTTTCGCCGTTTTTTAATTACATGATAAGTTACGAAATCGTTCCCTCGTTACTACCATCGTCGTCGCGAACGAAGAAATCAATTTTGAAATTGGTTGGAAAAAAATGTGATCCTTTCGAAAGTAAAGACGATTGCGAATTATTAAAAGAGTATAGAATTCCCTTCGAAAGGATCCCATCGGTAGGACTAAATATTAACGGATCGTGCGTAAAAATGTGCATTGAAGTCGACACGGAAGAAAGGAAAGATTTTGGAAATCGCTTCCTATTTAGCGAGTCCGTTTTCACGATGTTGGGAAATTTCAGAGGATATGCGAAACTAAACAGATCAGAAAATATCCCGGCTCTAGAAAAGGTTTTCCACGATTTAAATTCTTTTCTCAATAAAGATTTCGGGAAATTTATAGCGGTTATTATAGTGAATAACACATTGGTAACTATAATAACATACGTAATTGTTTCCTACATTATGCTTCGAATAATTATGAAAGCGCTAGAAAAGAAAATGAAATTATTAAAAGAAAATATTCAAACAGGGTGCGCTGAAAAACAGACGAAAGTGAAAGATACGTATAGCGTCCCCATTTCTTTACCCCATTATTACGATAGTCGAACCGTCGAATCCTCAGCCTCCGGCCCGATTTATGCAGCCGTTGATAAAGGATCGAAACCGGAACCTTTTTTCGGAATTGTAGAAGGAAGAGGGAGAGAAGGATACGCGAACTCCGGCACGACGATGAGCGCGTTTACCGATCGCAAAACGAAGTCGCCGAACGAAAATCACTATTTGGATATGAGGAAAAGTAGTTCCATGAAAGAAGCGATGTTTTCGAATATTCAGATCTCGGCGTCGACAACGACCGGCGCGCCTCTCCCACCGCAGAGTCACCCTCCCAAAACTTTCGACATTTCTGATAATGTTCGTTCTTCGCGCGTTTTCTTATCGGAAAACGATAGCGACTATTCCGAGATACATTTCCCAATAGGAAAAGATGGCGACGACGACGATGAATCAGACGACAATCTATCCACGGCATCCACCTCATTCGAGTTCGAAAAACACATCGATGATATATCCAATACGAAAAAATTAGAGTACCAAGCGTCAACGACTTCCGTTGCCAGATCTATTTCCTCCACCGCTGCAGCCGCAACTACGAGATCCGTCGAGGGAGAAGGGAAAGGAAGTATGTTAACGGAAAACTCTCATCGTCTGCGGAGAGAAAATAACAAGAACCCCAGTCGAAATCGTTCAACCAGAAACCGATCGAAGCCGCAGCAGCGAATTCGTAAGCGGACGCTAACACCCCCCAGAGCACCTCATAACACCTGCGTCTAAAAATATTTGCTAAAACGGAGAATGATACAAACATACGTACAATCATCATTTTATTAAAGATCTATATATATATATATATATATATATATATATATATATATATATATATATATATATATATATATATATATATATATATATATATATATATATATATATATATATATATATATATATATATTATATATATATTTTTTTTTTTTTTATATTTTGTACATATATGTACATATATATATATATATATATATTGTATATTTATAAATATATAAAGATATAACGAGACACATATATATATATATATATATATAAAATATATATATATATATATATATATATATATATATATATATATATATATATATATATATATATATATATATATATATATATATATATATATATATATATATATATACGCGTTTTTTGCGTTTACCTAAATGAGTAAAAAAATCTAAAATATATATTTTTTATTCCTTCAATATCGTATTTCTCTTATTAATTCATAAAATATTAAATGTCATTATTTTAATATAGCGTATAATAAAAAATTAAAATGTAAATTTTTCAATGCAAGCACATATATAAACGCGTGTATTAGACCAACTTTCATTCTCAACCTCCTTCCGCGAGTAATAAGCAAAGGCTGTTTCTTAAAAAGCTAACCGAGATATAAAAAACGACTGTTTAAAGATGAGAAGCTGGGAAATATTTTTTACTCTACTAAAATTCGCCGTACTCCTTCATCGAGCAACGCCGGACGAATCGGAAAGCCATTGTAGAAATGTGGGAGGAAGGCGACACGAATTTTTCAACTTGCAAAATAAAACGAGAGGTTCGTTTTCCATCGAAGAACGAGGCTCGGATTGGGGCTGCGATAAGCCGATTGAAAACTTTTTTGAAATACATCGATTAACCACGCCGACCAATTTAGAATCCTGCCCCAGAAATGGAGAATTTTTTCACATTAATGAGATATTGCGCGAATTCATCCGAGTCCAGTTTCAACAAAACATAAAATTGAAATACGCCGTAAGTGATGACCGTCGCAAATTTAGGTTTAGCGTCATATCGGAGGAGAGAGAAATTTATTCTTTCGCGCAACCACTCGAGGAGAATTCGACGTTTTGCGGCGTTTATATATCGCTCGAGTGCGTCACAATATGCGAGAACGTTAACGAAGAAGACGACGACCCTTTCTCGGATTCTTCCTGGTTTACACCATTAGAGTATATGGAAGGCGTTGACACGGCGAAAGATAAAATCAAATACCTTTGGAATAAAAACAAAGTATTTAGAAACTCTATTACAGTTTCCGCGAGTGGGACAATTGTGGTTATAGTCGTGGTTATTGTCAAAAAATGCTTTATACTATTATTCTCCAACCTACGCGATATATTCAAACCAGAACTATCGGGATATCGAAATGACTCACCGCATGCCAGACCAGTTGTCGCCGTCGCCCCCGCTACGAGATTCACCGAAGAAGAAAATAGAGGGGGTGGGGAGTTGGGAGAAAATTTATACCATCCAGAAGGTCGAGGATACAACGATTACAACGAGGCCTATTTAACTAGAAACCGATCGAATGTACGATTTCGAAATCGGACTGTCAGAATATTTTTAGATGATATATAAAATAAAAATAAATAAATAAATAATAATTCTTCATCATATTTTTATTCAGCGCGGGTATTTTCCAAAAACTTTCAAGCTCGACAGCGCGCAAAAAAAAACATTATTTGGTGATTCTGTATTTACTTTGTTATTCTATAAATTATTATCTACATTGTATAAATAAAAAATTTAAAAAATATTATTTATTTTTTAATAAATACCTTCAATTTATATGACGGGCCGCATCACAAAAAAAAACATAGTGGCATAAACTCGCGGAAAATCGGAGGAAGGTTCTTTTTCAGCATGAGGAGTCATACTGTATTTTTGTTCCTACTACTCGTTGTAAATTTTACTCGAGCGACGCTCTTCAAAGAACCCTGCAAAGATATAGGAAATGAAGGATCCAAATTTTTCGACTCATCGACAAGTTCGTTTTCCGTCAAAAGACAAAATACGGAGGTCGGTGGCGAAAAAATAATAGGAGGTTTTATTAGAATACGTCCGCTAATCGCACCGATGGATTTAAAAACCTGCCCTCGTCCTGGGGAAAGGTTCAATTTAACCGAGGAAAATCGCAACCAATTTATCGAAATCCACTTCGATGACTCTGTAGAGTTAAAATACGCGGTAAACGAGGACCGCAAATTTATATCTAGAGTCGTTTTCGGCGAAAGGAGATACAAAATTTTCAAATTATCTCTTTATAAGAATTCGACTTATTGCGGCTTGTATATTTCAACTCGGAACGCCAGAATATGCGAAATACTCGATGAACGGTATTACTATTCCTTTTTAAAAATTTTAATACTCGTGCCATACATTCTTTTCATTTTCTTGATGATATATAGAGTAATAAAATATGATAGCGCGGTTCGCACACCCGTCGATTGCGATAGATTTATCGTACTTCGAAAACACGACGTCGAAACTATCTCTCCACCGAATATATCGCCGCCTCCGTACGAGCTAACGCACCGGGATCCTAACGGATACGGAGCCCCGTCGGATATACCGCCCCCGACGTACGCGCAAGTAATGAATTTTGATAATCGTCCTATAACCGATGGTCGGAATATCGAATCGCTTCCCCCTTCGGATGATCTTTCGCCGCCAGCGTACGCTCTGGCGCCAAATCGACCGAATTAACAACGGAGAAGGGAAATATTCCTCTTGTCCTTGAAAACGTACGCCGAACCCAGCTAAACACCTTTTTCCTTCATCCTCCCGAGTCTCGAAAAATTCGTAAAAAAATAAAGCTATTAATAAATTATCGAACCTGTTTTTATTTTTAGTCAAGGACCGACAATTTTTAATCACGTTTTCCATTACCGTTAAAAATATCGAGTAATATATTTTTCTTTTCACACACTATAAATAAAAATTGTTAATAAAAAATTATTACTTAAATAAATACCTTTGTCGACCCTTATATTATATATATATATATATACGTATATAACCCTCTTCTTCCCGAGGTACAAACGGAGGAAGAAAAGGTCTTCTCAGTATGAAGCGCCAAAAATTAATTTGGTTCCTGCTTTTCGTCGTGATAAAAATTAATCTAGCAACGCCTTACCCGGATCGTTGCAGAAATGTTGGGAAGAGGGGATACGAATTTTTCAATTTGGAAAATAAGCTGAAAGGTTCGTTTTACATTAAAAGATTTCGCGAGGCAAAAATATGCAAAAACGTGACGGAAAATTATTTGAAAATTCATCATTTGAGCTCCCCGACTCATTTAAAAACCTGTCCAAGAAATGGTGAAAAAATCGATTTCGATGAAAAAAAATTAAATTTCTGTAGGGTCGATTTCGTTAAAAATGTGAGGCTGAAATACGCGATATACGAGCACCACAAATTTAGATTTAGGGCCGTTTATAACAATACGGATATCCTTCATTTTTCCGAAAGACTCTTTGATAATTCGAAGGTTTGCGGAATTTACCTTTCCCTGGAGTGCGCCACAATGTGCGAAATGTTTGACGAATCCTCCTCCTCATCTGCGTTTTCGGATATAGGAGAATTTTTTAATACCGCGATCGAAAATATCGATTATTTCTGGAATAAAAACGAGTGGTATAAAGCTTTGATCGCGTCGATTCCGATACTGGTCATTCTCGCTATTATGATGATTATGAACGAAATTCGCAAGGTCATCGGTAAAACGCGATGCGCTAAAATAACTAAAAACAAGGAGAAAAAAGAAAACTTTGACAGCCTAGAAGAAATCAAGAAAATGATCGAAAAAAACAGCGATGACAATGATGAAAAAAACGATAAAAATATATCGATCGCGCAGAACGAAGAGGAAGAAAATAAATTAACTCGGGATTCTGGATTAACATTTACGATACAAGTTAACAAGGAAAAGATTGGTAACAGCGGTACTGATAATATGCGTTTTAGCGATAACTATCGCATAAGCGATCCCTTTGAGTTTAAGTATCCGTTTCACACTTCATCTTTAAAAAGATATTCGGAGAGGGAACCCTTTTCAACTTCGACCCTTAGAAGTTACCCAGCGCGGAAAGAAAACAACAGCCTACCGACGTTTATAACAGCTCCTTCTCCACTGTCGCCCACCCCTATCCTCCCAACGCCGTCACCGATGCCTCTCCTCTTCGAAGACTCATTCCCGTTGTATACATCTTTGAAAAGACAAAAACCCGGCGAAAGAATCATCCCTACCTCCACTAGTTCTTTTACCGGCCTTCCGCTTCCGCCACCGTCGTCGACGTCGCTAATCCCGCCGCCGCCGCCGCCACCTCCTTCTCTTATCAGCACCCCTTTGCCCAGAACGAGATTCCCGTACGAAACGAAATTATAGTAGCGTTTATATAAATGTAAACTACAAGATACTTTCGCAAAATAAATAATTAATAGTTCCTATTTTTACCGTATTCTCACGCGTAAATATATAGTTATCGAATAAGCGCTCCCGATCGCTAGAGAGTTAAACCAATAGCGAACTAACCAGTGTCGTATACGGGTTCAAGGTAGCTACTGAGGATGATTAATCGATCTGCGATGTAAGATTTTTATTTTCACGCTTTCGATAATACGAGACCCAATTTCTAATACAGAGAATCGTAAGAATTAGGGAGAATATATTGTGCACCGTTTTTGTTTTAAAATTTTATTATTGTTATTACTAATTTTGCTATATTTTTATACAAACTTATAAACACTTTTTAATTAAAAATACGCACGGAAAAAACTACTGGTTTTTATTAAATTCCCAAATAATCATTGAAGTTAAACGCAATACATAATCTTTCGGAAATATGCCCCGCTTCATTCGACTACTTCGACGTACTCGCTCCCGCTGTCGATGATGAAGAAGCGGATTAATAATTTCTGATTTTGAACCACCGCCCGTTTTATTTTCTTTATTATTAAGGGGTTCGACTTCGTCTCCGTCAAAATCGCTGTAGGCGAAGTTATTTTTTTCCAGGTACTCGAAGTTCGTTATATATCGATTAATTTCTTCAATGAGGATCTTATCGGCAATTCTCCCGAATTCCGTTTCTAACCATCTTCGGGCGTCGGGAGAATTCACGGTTTGTATCAGCAATAATACCAAAAACATGTGAGTGTCGAGCAAAAAGTCGCAAGCGTCGCGGCACTGAGAATTACTCCAACACAGTTTGAGGATTGGCGAGATCATTTGCTCGCCCTTCGATCCCACGAACAAATTACATTCGCGCACGTGCCTTTTTATCGTTTCCATCAACGAGGCGAATAACCGAACGGGCGATATTTTGAACGATTTCAGTTTATCGCATATACCCGTCGCGCAAATCTTTTCGGATTTATCGTTAAACGAGAAGTTTCGCTTTTCTTTGCAATTTATCTTTTTGTTCTCAGAAGGCGTCTTAAACGAAGCGAGGTGGCACGAATTCGAAAATCTCCTCGCGGCCGGCACGACCTCTCGTTCAATCTTGACGATATGGGTTTTCGCGCATTGGTAGTCCGAGCAATACATGTAGGCGGAATTAGGTTTTATCATTTCGCGCAAGGTTCTGAAAAAGGAGTACTGTCGAACGGCGAACGATAACTCTTCGGCGATCTCCGGGCAACAACCATCGAGTTTTTTCACGACCCCCGTTAGATTTTCTTGACCCATAACCAGATCGACGAAGCTTATACGAGCGCTCTCATCGCGCCGCTCCTTCTCTTTCTCATCGTGGTCGATTTTGCTCTTCTTATTAGACGTCGAGCAGTGAAAAGAAAGTTCGCGCTTTCGAAACACGGGAAACGGTTTAGGAACAATTTTTTCTTCCGCGGCCGAATAACGGTCGTCGACAGGCGGCGGCGGCGTTAATCGATTCGCTACGGTTTCGGCGGATGCTTCGCCAGCGACGGTAACAATATCGCCTTCGTCCTCACGGTGGATATTATCGCCGCCGCCGCCCCAAACGCCGTTAACGTCGAAACAAATTCCGTTGAAATCTTTTTTCCCGACGCTGAGCGCGATTCTCTCTTCGATCATCGATCCAAAGGCGTCCGTGAAAGCATTGAGCCCTTCGAGTATTAAGGTAAAGACGTTAACGATCGCCGACTTGTTCAAGATATTGCGCCCGGATAAGGTTCCTATTCCTCGAGATTCGTCCCACGTTTTCTTCGTTTGCAAAGTTCTTCTTAACCAAAAATCGCTGCACGACCCCCTACTCCTCTCTTCATCTCCGACGACGTCGATCGTGTCTCCGCACAGCATATTAGCGTACCTCGCCTTAACGTTTAATACGAGATCGGAGAAAAGCTTGTATTTCTGGGGCGTCCTCTCGTTATACTCCAGCATGGCTTCGTAAATGTTGCTCGTCGCGTTCGGCTTCGAGCACTTTTTGTAGTACGATAGTTTCGAATAGGGCACCCCGAATCCTAAAATTGAGCCGATTAAAATCGGTACGAGACGATTTTTATTAACGCGGAACTCGAAGCACGCTTGCGTTAAAAAATGAAGCTGCATCGCTAGAGGGTTCATATCGCTCTTGCAAAAAATACCCTTTAAATATATTTGCAGCAGCGATTTATAGAAACCCAACGCCGCCGACATTTCTCCGCTTAATTCTTCGATTTCCGTTTCGTTCCCACCGTCAGCGGAGTCATCGCCTCCCGCTAACAGATATTTCGCGTAGTTTTTATTAACGGTTTTCAAAGTCGAATTTAAAAACATGTTTAGCAAATGGCGTATTTCTAGACGCAAAATATATTCGGACGGTTCGGCTCGAAATTTCGCTACCGTCCTCGGGCGGTTCTGGTCGTCGACGTCTTCGTCATTCGTCGTCCTCGCTTCGTGAAGCGGATTGCGAATAATTTGGCAATACGGTAAAAACGTCGTTTCATCTTCGCCATCGGGGTCGTCGCACTTCTTTTTAACGGCTTTCAAAACATCGTCGACCTGGGGAGATTCGTTGAAATGACAGAGAACGTAATTCTTTTTCCGAAAGAGAAATCCGAATAGCACCATCCTTTCGGGGACCAGTTTCATAGCGTTGTCTTTACCCGCAAGGTAATCCGCGTCCGGTCTCACTCCCCATAGCGTTTTACCTATATGTTTTTCGATAAAATCGCAAACGTTCTGTTCGAGTTTGATATCTACGTCGAGGTATCTAGCGTCCACTCGTCGGCGTTTAAAGTAAGGGCTCCGGATCGTCGAAAATGTGCTGTCGGTGTCTCCGTAAATATTCTGCAGGTTATCGACCAGCGAATTAGCGGCTATTTTTATATTGGCCGTAGTCCTCCTCCCTATCCCGGTAATCAGGTTGGACAGGAGTTGATTAACGCTGCTCTTCAGATTTCTGCCCGACATGATCCCGTAGGCCGAATTCATCATCAATTTAACGTTGTTTTGGTCGATATTGGCCAACTGCCTTTCGTGGGGGTAAAGGGTCTTATCTTTCATTTTCTTTTTCAGTTTCTTTCTCATTTCGCCGAGATTTAATTGAAGGTCGGGCCAACACCCGTCTTTCAAACTGGACCGGCAAACCCAAAATCGGCAATAGGCTCCGCAATCCCAGCACCTGGACGAAATGCCTCGAACGAAGCCCTCGACTAGCGGGCACTCGCTTTCGTTAAGGTAAAGGGCGTTCAACGCCCCCTTAATACCCGTTTTACCCCTTTCTCCGTTTAAAGCTTCTTTCAGATTTTTTTCTAGTCGCAGCAGCGGCGTTGCCTCCAGCAGCGTCAAGATCAATTTTCCCAAATCGTGGGCGGTTTTCACGATGTTACCGAACGGGTAAAAAATTTCTTCTAGCAATTTACCCTTCCCTTCGTACTCGTTGACCACGAGATCGTAAAGGAGGGGAAAGTAATACTTTAATCCCGCTGGTTGCACTTGCGCGTCCTCGCGCCAGTAACCCCTTTCTTCTATCCAACTGGGAAAGGAGAACCGAGGAAAATAATCCACCCCCAAATATCGCCCGTTTGCCGCGTCCGCCTCGTGGTTAAATTTCTCGACGATCACGCTATAAGGGATCCAATATCTCGTAATCGACGAGCAAAAGGAAGAGCGTTCGTTAAAGGCGTTTATCGCCGCGCGCTCGTCGAACCCATGTATTTTACGATGAGAAACGACACTGTTCTCCCCGCGCTGACGCGAAATAAGCCGATGGTACTCGACGCCCCTCACGATCTGACTATGAAACGCGAAGGTCGAGGGGCAACAATTGTTCGTGATCATTATAGAGGGATAGAGGGAGGCGAAATCTAACGTTATCACCCCGTAGTCCGAAATGGACATTTGGATAGGAGTTATTACGAGCCCGCCTTTCGTAGAACACTGGTAATTATTGTGGTTGTCGAAATACCCCGTGTTGCTGACTAGGATCTCCTTTTTACGTTTCACGTCGTTCTCGAAACAGGCTTGGACGATTTTGCTTCCTTTGGGCGCCCAACCGATTAATGTGTCGAACGTCTTCCCCGTTAATTTCCCCAGCGAGGCTTGTTCCATCACCGTGTTTAAACTCGACTCTAATAAACTCACCAGGGCGGCATCGTGAACGCAGTAGGCGTGTATGTAAGCGGCTTTTTCCAAATCCCCGGCGCCGCTGCGAAAGTAGTTGAGCAGATCCTGCACGTCGATAATCATTTTTTGCTCGATTTCCATTTGTTCCCTCCCGCAAACGTTCTCGACGCACGAATTCAAGTTGTACGACGATAATTTGTCGAATTTTAAGCGAACCATTTTTTGCATATCGAAGAAGCATATTTCGGGGATTAAAATGGCTCTCAGAATCTGAAGAAAGCGATCGTAATTTTTTTCGTTCGGATTGAAAGAACCGAAAGGTACCCCGCCGCCGATCTCCCCGCGTCGCTCCTTTTCGGCCTTGCCGCTACCGCCGCCGGTGCTTCGAATAACGATCGATTTCGAGGCGCGGTAGGCGCTCAAAATATCCCTTTTCTCGTCCGCGGAAAGTTTTTCCAGTTGAAATATTTTAGATCCGACGTCGTTCATAATCATTCGGACGAGCAAAAAGGATAAATCGAAAGTCACGTTAAATCCTACTAAATAAGTGAACATATGAAAATTGGAATAAACAAAATCGTCGACGGCTCTCAACATCTCTGCCTCGTTATCGAAAATAAGGCACTTCGATTCCCCGACTTTCCCGTACAAAGATTTCTTTTGAGCGAATAAATCCGATAACTTACCCCGTATTACCTCGCCGAACGACGACGACGATGACGTCGAGGGGGCGACGGCGAAAACGTACACGTATTCGATATCCTTCTCGAAAACCGGACGAGCGCAAACGGCCAAACTATACATCCCTTCGACGATGGCGTCCAATCCGGTGGTCTCGGTGTCGAAAAACGAAGCCATCAACTTGGACTGATTTTTCAGCAAGATTTCTTGCTCTTCTTCTCGAACGAAGCACAATATAGTGTCGTCTCTTATCGACTCGGGGATTTCGTCGATACAGCTTCGTCGATCGAAGTTGATCCCGTAAGCGTTGTTCCCAGTTCTAATATTCGCGTTTTCTAGCGCTAAAACGTTATTGAGCGTCAGGTCGTAATTTATACCGAATTCGTTTTTACTAGAGAAATAGTCCGCCGTATCCATGGCGATTAGTTTTTCCTTTATTCCGGGCTCCGCGAGTAGGCGATTTCCTTCTACCCTGAAATGCGAGTTGTTATACCTTTTTTTAAGCAAAGACATTTCCTCGAAATAATTTAAAGGGTTTACCCTATTTTTCACGTATATTTTTGCGTACGCCTGATAACTTTCGACGTCCTCGGCGTCGTCGAAAACCGGAATTCTTTGAACGTTATTCATATTAAAGGGCGGGGATGAATCGACGTTGTACACCCATCGGTATATCTGAAATTGTTTGGTCATGTGAGAATTGACGGTGCTGAAAGACCAATACCTCCCCTCCCCCTCGGCGACATCGGTGCCGTAGTTGCATATGATTCGACCGTCCTCGGCGCTGTCCGGCTCTTTAACGACCGTCGAATTTAACATATCTAACATCACCATTTTCCCGAACGGATTAAGGAGGGGAAAAATCGATTTTTTAAAGTTTCCCCTGTGGCGAAAATTAATCAAGCGCATGAGGAGAGAATTTAAATGCTTCGTATAATCGCACGTTTCGTCGTTATATAAAAGAATCAAACTCTTTAAAACGAAATTGATTATAGAACCGAGATTATCCCAACGAGGGGCGATGGCTTCGACCGATCGTTTCATTTTATCCAAAACAATTTTTTCCTTAGCAGTCCTCAATAAGTTGAACGAGTCGCGAATACCGCGACGATCGACGTCATCGTCGTCGTCGTCTCCGTCGTTTAACGCTCGTCGAACCCCCTCGTACGATTCGAATTTACCGGCGCAAAGCCGGTCGTCGAAAATTTCGAAGAAACAAGCCGGACAGCGACCGAAAATGGTCCGATCTTCGAAAGCGACGGGAGTCCCAATTTTCGCCTCGGCTTCGCCTTTTCGTTTCGAATGTTTTTCGCAAAACGTTTTTTTGACAATAGTACGTTGAACGCTTCTCTTCAAAAATTCGTTTTCTAAATACCCCCGCTGGTTTCTCCAATCGGCCATTTTACGGAAATCTTTTTCTTCCTCCTCCGCATCTTCCATCCTTTCTTCGCGCGACAAAATAGCGGTGTTCTCGCGATGAAAATGAATCGTCTTCAGAAAAGCGTTCTCGATGGCGTTCTTGCACCTCGTTTCCGAAAACATCATCTTTTCGAATCCGTAATTCGGGAATGAGAAATGCTCGAATTTCAAGAGGTCTACGAAATAATTTATAGCGGTCGAGATTTCCGGCGGGGCGGACCTATTTTTCTTTAGCAAGTAATTTCTCAAAACTTCGAGCGGAGACGCCCTTTCAAAGTTCGATACGAATACGAACCAATTGAAATTCAGCAGGGGCATTTGATGGATGGTCGTTCTGGAATGGAACAGGTTTTTGGAGTAGTAAAACATAAATAAAAGAAAATCGAAATTCGTATTCACGATCACGCTCATTTTGCAGCTGTTATACACGTTAAATACATTTTCTCCCATCCTGTTTTTAACGCAGACTCGAAGGAAATCGTCGGTCGCAGTCGAGGTCGAGGTCGTCGTCCCTTCGCCACCGGAACGAAGGAGGACGAGGTGAAACCCCGTCCACACGTCGGTGTATTTTAGCAACGAGTTCGTCGCGTTTCCTCGCGTGAGAGAGTAGAAGTACGAATCGAAACTAGCTATATTCTTCAAAACGTTTCTCAGCACGTTTTCGTGAACCTCGTTTCCTCCCCCTCCCCTTTCTATATATTCCAGCGAAGGAACGTTCGATAACCATCGCGTTCCGCGAGAGCGAGATTTTTTTCCTTCGTCTTCGCAACAGCCCGGAATGAGGGAAATATCGCCCGCGCCGAAAAGCGAATCTCCCCCGCGAACGAAAAAACCTATTCTTCGCAACGATATCCTCGGAACGAAAATTATTTCTCTGTAGTAATCTCTGTAGAGAGAAATTTTAACGATTTCACTACTTCCTTCGATTTCTTTTCGGTCTATATAACCGATATACTTTACGATCGTTCCCACCATGTCGAATCGAATGAACGAATGTTAGGATGGAAATAGTTTCGATAACGCGCGAATGTTATTCGTCTTTATATATACGCTCCTAATTTCTTTATTTCTAATAAAAAATTATTTATTTTTGGACCAACGTTCGCTTCTCTTTTTTAAAATGAAAAGTATATGTAAAAAGAAATAATAAAAAAGAATTTTTTTTTTAAAAATAATAAATAATAATTTACGACAAACTAAATGTTATACGTAATTCAATTTTTTTTCCATAAAACATTAGCGCCCTTGATTAATTTAGACAGTCGATTCAATTTTTTAGCAGCACCAACCGTCGAACAAACTGCAACAACGAATGGCGACAACGAAAGCAACAACGTCGAAGGAGAAGGAGGAAGAGGAGGAGGAGGAGCAGCAGCAGCAGGAGACGTTTCCTCGCGAAAAAGTGATAGTGTGCATCGAAGGAAATATCGGCAGCGGTAAAAGTTCTCTCATCGATTCGTTTAGGGACGATGCGAGAATCTCGAGGTTACCCGAGCCCGTCGACGACTGGGAGGATTATCACGGCAAAAACCTGCTGAAAGAATCGTACAAAGATCCAAAAAAATACGCGTTTGTCTTTCAGCTTTGTCATTTGATTTCCACGCACGAGAGGTACGCGAAAATGTTAGAAGTTTTGAAAGACAAAGAAGAAGATATCGATATTATAATGACCGAACGATATTCTTTATCCGCTCAAAGGGTTTTTCTTCTTCACAGCGCTAGTAAAAAATACATCGGTGATGCAGAACTTCATATCGCAAACGATCTGTACAATATCGTCGAAGGCCGCAAATTGATACCCGATATCATAGTGTACCTTAAAACGTCGCCCTCCGTCGCCCATAAAAGGATAAAAATTAGGAATAGGGGAGGCGAATCGACCATCACGCTGGACCACTTGAGAGAATTACACTTCCTTTACGAGCAATACGTGATATATCTCGTAAATAGCGACTCGTTTAAAAATGTTAGAATCATCACCCTCGACGGAAATGGGAGTTTAGAAGAGCTAAGAGCGGAATACGATTCTACGGTCGAACCGGTTATCGCGGCCGTCTCTAAAGAATTAAACGAACGAGGGATAGAAGAAAGGAGGCGTTTTATGCGGGATATCGACGAAGAAATTGGTAGGACTTGCTTACCCCTTACTCGCGCGGATAAAGAAGAGGAAACTCGATTTTGGAACTGCATTGTAACTTTTTATAAGCTTATACTTACTTTTCTGACCTACGTCTTCGGAATTAAACCTCAAAAACCAGAATCGCGTAAGGAATAGGGGAATAATTATTTGCTCACTTTCTAAATGCCATATATCGTGGACCGTAAATACGTTGCCCGACGAATATATTTATATAAATGTTAATGCATTTATATACTACAAGCCTCCGCGCGTTTTTAATTTATCATTTAATAAAAAGTACCGAAACTAATACCGTTTTTCATATCTTTTTAATCAAACCTTTCGTAAAATACCATGTTTTTATTTATCAGTGAGCAAGAACATTAGGTTATCCGGAACGAGAGACATTATTCGATGATTCGCCGATTTAGTTCTTTTTTACCATTACAAGTATATTATTATTATTATTATTATTATTATTATTATCGTTATTTGCTATAAATTAAAAAATATATTTTTCAAAATATAATAATGTGTTTAATGATTATAAAAAAACAATTATGGTTAAATCTAGCTTATAAACACCTCCGTTATCGCACATTTTTCTATGATATTCCAGTAAACAGCCGAGAGCGGATTAAAATCAGGAGTAAAAAAAAAAGCTTGCCGATTGACTCTACTTCTGATCGAGATGGAATTATCTTCAATAATGCAGGGAGAAGATATCGATACGTCGAAAGAAACCGATGCTTTTGATTTATTCAAAAATGAACTGCGGGATTACGAAAACATGGACGAGGTACAGAAAGAAGAATTGTATAAAAATTTTGAAATTAAACGTGAAACGGCCCGATACAGTTCTCCGGTTGCCGAGAAAATGTTTGATGAAATAAAAGGCAAATGCTCCTTACTGAAAGTGAATCACGCGGAGGTCCCGGAAGGTATACTGCCTCCAGAGTATTCTTGCACCCTTTACGACGTTAAAATAAAAGAAAGCGAATCGGAGGACGAAGTCTATAGAGGAAATAAATGGATCTGGGAGAACGTCCCCCGCGGTCTGAATTTCATGCGTCTGGAAGGGGAAAAAAAATTATTCGATTTCGCTATTTACGCCAACAGAAAGTTTACGGGTGGACTCGGCGACGAGGATATTCATCAACCCGAAAATAACGACGTGTGGTCAGAATTTTGCCTCGAATCTCCGGTGAACGCTACTCGGGTCGTCTGCGTGACAAAAATTAATGGAGAAAGCGGACATTTTTCTGTAAGGAAGATCGCAGGCGAATACTACATTATAGCTGGTTCTAAGAACGTACACATGTTGTTCAAATCTTACTCCGACATCGAAAAATACACCAGGGAGAGATATTTAATCGCGAAGAAGGTGGCGAGAGCTGTATTAAATACCTTTGACGCGATGGAGGTTTCGAAATTAAATATTTTTAAGCGATTCTTGAGCGCCACTAAAACGACGGTAGTTTGCGAGATATTGCTAACCGATCGCCAACATATCGTCGATATTTCTCACCTAACGGAATCGAAGATCTACGGATTGCTGATGACATCAGTGCCCGGAAAGGTATACAGTGGAGACGGCGACGACGAATATTCATTGTCGACCGCCTCTCCTCAGGCCTGCTTGGAATATTTAAAGTTCCTCGGAATGTCAATACCGGAATACTATTCGATATCTCCAGAAGACGTGAATAATGAAATTACGAATATTCGCGGAATCAATAATTCGGAAGGTTATGTCCTTTATTATCTAATAAATGACCGCACCGTCGGACTGTCAAAAGTGAAAACGATTTGGTACGTGGTTTTGCGAGCTCTGAGGGAGAAGGCTGTCTATACCTTCCTAAACAAAAAATGTAGACTTTCCGTACAGGAAATGATAACGAAAACGGAAGGGCGCTTCGCCGAAATTCAAAAGTGGTTAAAATTTAGCGACGATTTTTTAGATAAGTGGCAAAAAATTGGAAAGTTATTTATTTGCTGGTTAGACAGCGAAATCAAAGCCGGTAGAATTTGTCCTGATCAAATATGTCCAAACTTTCCTACGGAGTGGAAACGGTTTTTAGAGGACAGCCGGATTAATATATAATTCGCTTAACACACACGCGCATATATATATATATATATATATATATATATATATATATATATATATATATATATATATATATATATTATATATATATATATATATATATAAATAATATATATACATATATATATATATATATATATATATATATATATATATATATATATATATATATATATATATATATATATATATATATATATATATATATATATATATATATACGTGCATGAGATGTATTTGAATTTTAAATTAATAAAATGTACATCTGTTCTCGTTTTTCATTTTAGATTTCAAGGAGTATGAAAGATTAAAAATTTATCAAAGAACAATGATTTTTATCTTCTTACACTATTTATTTTAAACAAGCAATTTTCGCGTTTAATACGCTTTACGATAGTTCGTCCGTGAAAATATTGACGTTTGATCATTTGATGTCATTTTTTGGGTCCTAAAAAACGTCAATATTGCGTGTGGAAAAACAGATCGGCAGGCGAAAACCCACCCAATATTTTTATGAGGTAACTGAAATAAAATATTTTCCTAAAAACAAAAAAAAATGATAAAAAACGTGATAAAAAACAACATAATGTGTATATAAGCGACAGTCTCACGTTTTTTTTATATTTATTTTTTTTGTTTTTTTTTGTTTTTAGAAAAATAATTAACTTCCGTTACCACTAAAAAATATTTATCATAGAAAATTGGTGCGAACCGTAGGAGGGTACCCTTAGAATTTTTTTTAGTAATACTCGTTCCATTAGTGACGTTTCATTGGAACCGTTTATAATTCGAAAGGTCTAATTCAAAATCGCTCTCCAAAATGTCGACCTCGTGAAAACTTTGAGAATTTTTTTTTCAAATTTTGACAAAGACTTTCGACTTATAAACGGTACAGAACAAAACGTCACTATAATAATAATAGCTAATACGCTTAACGATAGTGCCGTTTGATCGTTCGAGGTCGTTTTTATGGTAATCGAGAAACGTCATTATATTATAGTGACGCCGTAGAGGAAACCCGGCCTCGATTGATAACTTCCGAGGATCGTCTAGGTAATTACGAAACGTCACTATCGTATTTTGAGGAAAAAAACGAAAAGTTCACGGATAAAGTTATGATGAAAATTAGGAAAAATTAAAAACATAGAAAAAACAAACATTTAATGATAAGTGAATACCTGAATATCAATTCCTTATATAAATATCGACGTAAAGAAATCTTAAAGGTCCCCACTTACGCTTCGATCGGGGCACAAAATAACGTAACTTTTTACTTCTCGGGAGATGTTGCAAAATAAATTTTTCGTTCCTTAAGCGAGTTTTTTTTCGAGGGCATGTGTACTTTATCTATACTATTATTATTTTTAATTTAGTCTCCCTTAAATTCAGTTTTCTATGAAAAATAATTTTTAGAGGTAACTAAACAAAAAATAATTAAAAAAACAGCGCAAGACGCACATTTCCTATAGGCTTTGAGCGATTTTTTGCTACACTTTAAAAATTAGCGTAAAAAAATATTAAAGGTACCCTCCTACGGTTCACTCGGGGCACGAAATAACGTTACTCTCTACTTTTCGGGAGATGGTGCAAAATAAATTTTTTGTTCCTTAAGCGAGTTTTATCCCCGAGAGAAAAAAAAATTGCGAAATCTAAGTCTGTAAAGAATTGATAATAATCAGTTATTCACATATTAGATATTTATTTTTTTTCTTCGTTCTTAATTTTTCTTAAATTCTTAATTATTTATCATGATCTATACTATATTTATTTATATTAAATTTTTTTTATAGTTTAGTCTCCCTTAAATTCCATTTTCTCAAATTTTTTTTAGGAGTAACTAAATTAAAAAAAATAATAAAAATATTGCACGACGCCCATTTACCTCGGAAACGTCCTCGTCATATAGTGACGTTTCGTAAAAGCCCAAAATAAAAGACTCTACGCGTTTGGAATCCATTTTTTACGCTTAGAAGTCTTTAAGCGTAATAATAGTTCCAATAGTGACGTTTCATCGGAACCATTTATAACTCAAAAGGTCTAAATCAAAATCGCTCTCCAAAAAGTCGACCTCGGGAAAAATTGAATTTTTTTTTCTTATACCTTCGACTTTTAAACGGTACAGAATAAACGTCGCTATAATAATAATTAATACGCTTAACGATAGTTCATCACGAAAATAATGCCGTTTGATCGTTCAGAGATTGTTTTGGTAATCGAAAGCGCGTCATTATATTATAGTGACATGCGTCAAGAAGAGCAGGCTTTTCCTCGATTGATCCTCCCGGGATAATGTGAAATTCACAAAACCGTCACTATCAGCATTGGGGAAAAAACGAAGTTCTGGATTGAGGTTATAATTATTTGAAAAATTGGTACATGAAAAAATAAACAATTAATGATATGGCGGGCCCACTTTGAATATCAAATTCTGTCTCAATATCTGACGTAAAGAAAATCTTGAAGGTCCCACTTGCAGCTGATCAGGGCTTTCAAATAACGCAACATTTTACTTCTCCGGGAATGTTGCAAAATAAATTTTCGTTCCTTAGCGAGTTTTCCGAGGAGCAAGTGTCCTTCTAGAAAGAAAATATTGCCGTTGGTCAGATTCTAGGGGATCTCGTTTTCGTGGCGATCGAACGTCATTGCCCATGATGACGCCGTAAGAGGAAATCAACTCAGGTGATCCCTCCGAGGATCGTCTGGTATTACGAAACGTCGCTATATTCCGGAAAAAACGAGAAAAGTTCACGGATGAAGTTATGATGAAAAGTTGGAAAAATTAAAATGCTGAAAAAAAAATATAAACAATTAATGAAATGTGAATACCTGAATATCAATTCCTAATATCTAAATATCACAGGCAATAAAGAAGTGTCTTAAAGGTCCCCACTTACAGCTTTAGATAAGGCTGCAAACAACATGTTCTTTTGCCTCAGGAGATGTTGCCAAAAATCCTAGTTCATGACGGTTTTTGAGAAGGCAAGTGTACTTTATCTATACTATTATTGCTATTTGGTCTCCACCAAATTCAGTTTCTATGAAAAATAGAGCTGCAGAGGTAATAAACAAAAATTAATTAAACAAAAAACGCAAGACGCACATTTCCTATAGGCTTTGAGCGATTTTTTGCTACAAAGTGGCGGCAAAAAAATACTAAAGACCCATACCTCTGGTTTCACTCAGGGCCTAAATAACGTTACTCTATACTTTCCGGGGAGATGGTGCAAAATAATTTTTGTTCTTAAGCAGTTTTTCCAGAAACAAAAGAAAACATTACGGAATCTAAGTCTGTAAGGAATTGATAATAATCAGTTAATCTTACATTAGAGGATGTTTTTTTCTTCGTTCTTAATTTTCTTAAATTAATTATTTATAATGATCTATACCAGTGATTCTCAAACTTTTTCGATTCGCGGCACTTTTGACTAATTCAAGTTTGCCAGTCACCCCATTTTAGATTCTAAAAAGAAAGTCTTCCAATTTATAAAATAGGGTCTATCATTAATCATAAAATTGCAATAATTTTGCATGATCACAGCACGCCAAAAGCATTACCAGGATTTGCCTCTTATATATAAATATATAAGGATAACATAACTATAATTTTCTTAACAAAGTTGGAAAATTCAAAATCGATTAAAATTTTTAAATGAAAACTGAAATACAATTATGAAAATGTTCAAAACTTTCGCGTCACCCCTGAGGGGAAGCTGCGCCACCCAAATGTGACGCGTCACACAGTTTGAGAACCACTGATCTATAGCATATTAAATTTATATTAATTTTTAAAAAAAATTCTCCCTTAAGTTCCATTTTCTACGATAAATAATTTTAAAGGTAACTAAATTAAAAAAATAAAAAATATTGCACGACCCCCATTTACCTCGGAAACGTTCATATAGTGACGTTTCGTTAAAGCCCAAAATAAATGACTCTACGCGTTTAGAACCCATTTTTTACGCTTAGAACGTCGTTAAGCGTAATATTAGTTCCAATAGTGACGTTTCATTGGAACCGTTTATAACTCAAAGGTTTAATTCAAAATCGCCCAAAAGTCAACCTCGGGAAAAATTGAAATTTTTTTCTTCAAATTTTAACTTATACATTCAATTATAAACGGTACAGAATAAATGTCACTATAATAATAATTAATACGTTCATCCCTGAAAATATTTGCCGTTTGGTCGTTTGAGGTCGTTTTATGGTAATCGAGAAACGTCATTTGTATTATAGTGACGCCGTAGAAGAAACCCGGCCTCGATTGATCCCCTCCGAGGATCGTGGTGATTAGGAAACGATACTATCAATATTTTGAAAAAAAGAAAAGTTCCCTGAAAAAGGTATGATGAAAATAGGAAAAATTAAGAACATAGAAAAAATAAACAATTAATGATGAGTGAAAATACCTGATTATCAATTCTTAATATAAATATCTACGTAAAGAAATCTTAAAAGGTCCCCTCTTACGCTTTGATCAGAGATAAATATCAGTAACACACTTTTTCGAGAAATATTATAAAAATGTTTTCTTCATCGGCGAGTTTTTTAAAGACGAGTCACTTTATCCTCTTCAGTATTTTTGCGCTTTGTTCTGCAAATTCAGTTTTCTATAAGAAGAAAATAATTTTTAGAGTAACAAACAAAAAATAGTCAAAAAATAACTCTGACCTTATTCTCTGGAAACTTTGAGCAAATAATCAATTTACTGTGCTATTATACTTTATCTATATTATTATTTTTTTTTAGTCTCTTAAATTCAGTTTTCTATGAAAATAATTTTAAGTACTCAAGCAAAAATATTTAAAAGACAACTTGCACGACGCCCATTTCTATAGGCTTTAGGCGATTTTTGCTACACGTTAAAGAAATTAACGTAAAAAAAATCTTAAAGGATTCTCTACGATTCACTCAGGGGCTGGAAATAACGTTACTCTCTGCACTGGGCGGTATGATTAAAAATAAATTTTTATTCTAAACGTTTTGAAACCAAAAAACAATTACCGGAATCTAAGTCCTTAGATTTGATAATAATCAGTTATTCTATATTGGATATTTATTTTTTTCTTCGTTCGTTGTTTTCTAAAAGTCTTAATGAATTATGGGGGAGGTAGGCGACCATATTAATATTTTTAATAGTTTTGATCTCCCCTAAGTTACATTTTCACGATAAATAAATTTAGAGGTATTCAGTTAAAAATAAAGTTAAAAATAAATTTAAATCCATTTACCTTGGAAACGTCGTCGCCATATAGTGACACGTTTCATAAGGCAAAAAATAATGACTCTACCGCCGTTTTAGAATCCATATTTACACTTTAGAACTTCGATTAGCGTAATATAAGTTCCAACAGGTGCCGTTTCATCAGTACCATTTATAACTCAAGGTCTAATTTCAAATCAGCTTTCCAAAAAAAGTCGATATCAGGAAAAAATTAATTTTTCCAAATTTCTAACTTATACCTTCGACATAAACCGGAACCGAATAAAATGTCACTATAAATAATATTAATATCGCTTTAACATTGGTTTAAGCCTGAAAATATTGCTGTTTGGAGTCGTTCGCGGATTCGTTTTATAGTGATCAAAACGTCATTATAATATATTGACGCCAATGCAGAAACCAAACTCGATCGATCTATCAAAGGATCGTCTGAGTAAATACGAAAACATCACTATCAAGTATTAGAGGAAAAAAAAACAGGTTTAGGATGGAGTTATGAGGAAAAATTAGGAAAAATAGAACATAGCAAAAATAAACAATTAATGATATGTGAATAAATGAATATCAATTGCTAATATAAATATCGACGTAAAGAAATCTTAAAAGGTCCCCACTTACGCTTCGATCGGGGCACAAAATAACGTAACATTTTACTTCTCGGGAGATGTTGCAAAATAAATTTTTCGTTCCTTGGCAGAGTTTTTTTCAGGGGCAAATTCTTGCTTTATCTATACTATTATTATTTTAATTTAGTCTCCCTTAAATTCAGTTTTCTATGAAAAATAATTTTTAGAGGTAACTAAACAAATATTAATTATAAAAACTACGCACGACCCCATTTCCTATAGCTTTGAGCGATTTTTGCTACTTTACAAAATTAACGTAAAAAAATATTAAAAGTACCCTACTTACGGTTCACTCGGGCACGAAATAACGTTACTCTCTACTTCAGAGTTATTTTCAATAAATTTTTCGTTCCTTGAGCGAGTTTTCCCGAGAGAAACCCAAAAAAATTTATTACGGAATCTAAGTCTGTAAAGGTTACTCTCTACTTTTTCGGGAGATGGTGCAAAATAAATTTTTTGTTCCTTAAGCGAGTTTTTTTCCCGAGAGAAACCGAAAAAAAAAAAAAATTATTACGGAATCTAAGTCTGTAAAGAATTGCTAATAATAAGTTTTTCACATATTGGATATTTATTTTTTCTTCGTTCTTAATTTTTCTTAAATTCTTAATTATTTATCATGATCTATACTATATTAATTTATATTAATTTTTTTTTATAGTTTAGTCTCCCTTAAATTCCATTTTCTACGATAAATAATTTTTAGAGGTAACTAAATTAAAAAAATAAATAAAAAATATTGCACGACGCCCATTTACCTCGGAAACGTCCTCGTCATATAGTGGCGTTTCGTAAAAGCCCAAAATAAATGACTCTACGCATTTAGAACCCATTTTTTACGCTTAGAACGTCGTTAAGCGTAATATTAGTTCCAATAGTGACGTTTCATCGAAACCGTTTATAACTCAAAAGGTCTAAATCAAAATCGCTCTCCAAAAAGTCGAACTCGGGAAAAATTGAATTTTTTTTTTCAAATTTTAACTTATACCTTCGACTTATTAACGGTACAGAATAAACGTCACTATACTAATAATTAATACGCTTAACGATAAAATATTGCCGTTTGATCGTTCGAGGTCGTTTTTATGGTAATCGAGAAACGTCATTATATTAAAGTGACGCCGTAGAGGAAACCCGGCCTCGATTGATCCCCTCCGAGGATCGTCTCGGTGATTAGGAAACGTCACTATCGTATTTTGAGGAAAAAAAAGAAAAGTTCACTGATAAAGGTATGATGAAAATTAGGAAAAATTAAGAACATAGAAAAAATAAACAATTAATGATAAGTGAATACCTGATTATCAATTCTTAATATAAATATCTGCGTAAAGAAATCTTAAAGGTCCCCACTTACGCTTCGATCGGGGCTCAAAATATCGTAACTTTTTACTTTTCGGGAAATGTTGCAAAATAATTTTTTCGTTCCTTAAGCGAGTTTTTTTTCGAGGGCAAGTGTACTTTATCTATATTATTATTATTTTTTTTACTTTAGTCTCCCTTAAATTCAGTTTTCTATGAAAAATAATTTTTAGAGGTAACTAAACAAAAAATAATTAAAAAAACAACGCACGACGCCCATTTCCTATAGGCTTTGAGCGATAAATAAATTTTTCTTTCGTGTACTTTATCTATATTATTATTTTTTTTAATTTAGTCTCCCTTAAATTAAGTTTTCTATGAAAAATAATTTTTAGAGGTAACTAAACCAAAAATATTTAAAAGAACAACGCACGACGCCCATTTCCTATAGGCTTTGAGCGATTTTTTGCTACACATTAAAAATTAACGTAAAAAAAATCTTAAAGGTTCCCTCCTACGATTCACTCGGGGCACGAAATAACGTTACTCTCTACTTTTCGGGCGATGGTGCAAAATAACGCACCCTCCTTAAGCGGGTTTTTTTCCCGAGAGAAACCAAAAAAAAAATAATTACGGAATCTAAGTCTGTAAAGATTTGATAATAATCAGTTATTCACATATTGGATATTTATTTTTTTTCTTCGTTCTTAATTTTTCTTAATGTCTTAATTAATTATCAACATCTATACTATATTTATTTATATTAATATTTTTTTTATAGTTTAGTCTCCCCTAAATTCAATTTTCTACGATAAATAAAATTTAGAGGTAACTGAATTAAAAATAAAAATTAAAAATATTGCACGACGCCCATTTACCTCGGAAACGTCGTCGCCATATAGTGACGTTTCATAAATGCAAAAAATAAATGACTCTACGCGTTTAAAATCCATATTTTACGCTTAGAACCTCGTTAAGCGTAATATAAGTTCCAATAGTGCCGTTTCATCGGTACCGTTTATAACTGAAAAGGTCTAATTCAAAATCGCTTTCCAAAAAGTCGACCTCGGAAAAAATTGAAATTTTTTTTCTTCAAATATTAACTTATACCTTCGACCTATAAACGGTACAGAATAAACGTCACTATAATAATAATTAATACGCTTAACGATAGTTCATCCCTGAAAATATTGCTGTTTAATCGTTCGAGGTCGTTTTTATGGTAATCGAGAAACGTCATTATATTATATTGACGCCGTAGAGAAAACCCGGCCTCGATTGATCCCCTCCGAGGATCGTCTAGGTAATTACGAAACGTCACTATCGTATTTTGAGGAAAAAAACCAAAAGTTCACGGATGAAGTTATGATGAAAAATTAGGAAAAATTAAGAACATAGAAAAAATGAACAATTAATGATATGTGAATACCTGAATATCAACTCCTAATATAAATATCAACGTAAAGAGGAAAAAAACGAAAAGTTCACGGATAAAGTTATGATGAAAATTAGGAAAAATTAAAAACATAGAAAAAATAAACAATTAATGATATGTGAATACCTGAATATCAATTCCTTATATAAATATCGACGTAAAGAAATCTTAAAGGTCCCCACTTACGCTTCGATCGGGGCACAAAATAACGTAACTTTTTACTTCTCGGGAGATGTTGCAAAATAAATTTTTCGTTCCTTAAGCGAGTTTTTTCAAAGAAAACCCAAAAAAATAATTACGAAATCAAAGTCTATAAAGAATTGATATTCAGTTTTCTATAAAAAATAATTTTTAGGTAACTAAACAAAAAATAATTAAAAAAACAACGCAAGACGCACATTTCCTATAGGCTTTGAGCGATTTTTTGCTACACCTTAAAAATTAGCGTAAAAAAATATTAAAGGTACCCTCCTACGGTTCACTCGGGGCACTAAATAACGTTACTCTCTACTTTTCGGGAGGTGGTGCAAAATAATTTTTTGTTCCTTAAGCGAGTTTTTTTCCAGAGAGAAACCAAAAAAAAAATAATTGCGAAATCTAAGTCTGTAAAGAAGTGATAATAATCAGTTATTCACATATTAGATATTTATTTTTTTTCTTCGTTCTTAATTTTTCTTAAATTCTTAATTATTTATCATGATCTATACTATATTTATTTATATTAATTTTTTTTATAGTTTAGTCTCCCTTAAATTCCATTTTCTACGATAAATAATTTTTAGAGGTAACTAAATTAAAAAAAATAATAAAAAATATTGCACGACGCCCATTTACCTCGGAAACGTCCTCGTCATATAGTGACGTTTCGTAAAAGCCCAAAATAAATGACTCTACGCGTTTAGAATCCATTTTTTACGCTTAGAAGTCTTTAAGCGTAATAATAGTTCCAATAGTGACGTTTCATCGGAACCGTTTATAACTCAAAAGGTCTAAATCAAAATCGCTCTCCAAAAAGTCGACCTCGGAAAAAATTGAATTTTTTTTTCAAATTTTACCTTATACCTTGGACTTATAAACGGTACAGAATAAACGTCACTATAATAATAATTAATACGCTTAACGATAGTTCATACCTGAAATATTGCCGTTTGATCGTTCGAGGTCGTTTTTATGGTAATCGAGAAACGTCATTATATTATAGTGACGCCGTAGAGGAAACCCGGCCTCGATTGATCCCCTCCGAGGATCGTCTAGGTAATTACGAAACGTCACTATCGTATTTTGAGGAAAAAAACGAAAAGTTCACGGATGAAGTTATGATGAAAAATTAGGAAAAATTAAGAACATGGAAAAAATAAACAATTAATGATATGTGAATACCTGAATATCAATTCCTAATATAAATATCGACGTAAAGAAATCTTAAAGGTCCCCACTTACGCTTCGATCGGGGCAAAAAATAACGTAACATTTTACTTCTCGGGAGATGTTGCAAAATAAATTTTTCGTTCCTTAAGCGAGTTTTTTTTCGAGGGCAAGTGTACTTTATCTATACTATTATTATTTTTAATTAAGTCTCCCTTAAATTCAGTTTTCTATGAAAAATAATTTTTAGAGGTAACTAAACAAAAATTAATTAAAAAAACAACGCAAGACGCACATTTCCTATAGGCTTTGAGCGATTTTTTGCTACACATTAAAAATTAGCGTAAAAAAAATATTAAAGGTACCCTCCTACGGTTCACTCGGGGCACTAAATAACGTTACTCTATACTTTCCGGGAGATGGTGCAAAATAATTTTTTTGTTCCTTAAGCAAGTTTTTTTCCCGAGAGAAACCAAAAAAAAAAAATTACGGAACCTAAGTCTGTAAAGAATTGATAATAATCAGTTATTCACTTTTTTGATATTTATTTTTTTTCTTCGTTCTTAATTTTTCTTAAATTCTTAATTATTTATCATGATCTATACTATATTTATTTATATTAATTTTTTTTATAGTTTAGTCTCCCTTAAATTCCATTTTCTACGATAAATAATTTTTAGAGGTAACTAAATTAAAAAAAATAATAAAAAATATTGCACGACGCCCATTTACCTCGGAAACGTCCTCGTCATATAGTGACGTTTCGTAAAAGCCCAAAATAAATGACTCTACGCGTTTAGAATCCATTTTTTACGCTTAGAAGTCTTTAAGCGTAATAATAGTTCCAATAGTGACGTTTCATCGGAACCGTTTATAACTCAAAAGGTCTAAATCAAAATCGCTCTCCAAAAAGTCGACCTCGGAAAAAATTGAATTTTTTTTTTTCAAATTTTAACTTATACCTTCGACTTATAAACGGTACAGAATAAACGTCACTATAATAATAATTAATACGCTTAACGATAGTTCATACCTGAAAATATTGCCGTTTGATCGTTCGAGGTCGTTTTTATGGTAATCGAGAAACGTCATTCATTATATTATAGTGACGCCGTAGAGGAAACCCGTCCTCGATTGATCCCCTCCGAGGATCGTCAAGGTAATTACGAAACGTCACTATCGTATTTTGAGGAAAAAAACGAAAAGTTCACGGATGAAGTTATGATGAAAAATTAGGAAAAATTAAGAACATAGAAAAAATGAACAATTAATGATATGTGAATACCTGAATATCAACTCCTAATATAAATATCAACGTAAAGAGGAAAAAAACGAAAAGTTCACGGATAAAGTTATGATGAAAATTAGGAAAAATTAAAAACATAGAAAAAACAAACATTTAATGATAAGTGAATACCTGAATATCAATTCCTTATATAAATATCGACGTAAAGAAATCTTAAAGGTCCCCACTTACGATTCGATCGGGGCACAAAATAAACGTAACTTTTACTTCTCGGGAGATGTTGCAAAATAAATTTTTCGTTCCTTAAGCGAGTTTTTTTTTCGAGGGCAAGTGTACTTTATCTATACTATTATTATTTTTAATTTAGTCTCCCTTAAATTCAGTTTTCTATAAAAAATAATTTTTAGGTAACTAAACAAAAAATAATTAAAAAAACAACGCAAGACGCACATTTCCTATAGGCTTTGAGCGATTTTTTGCTACACCTTAAAAATTAGCGTAAAAAAATATTAAAGGTACCCTCCTACGGTTCACTCGGGGCACTAAATAACGTTACTCTCTACTTTTCGGGAGGTGGTGCAAAATAATTTTTTTGTTCCTTAAGCGAGTTTTTTTCCCGAGAGAAACCAAAAAAAATAATTACGGAATCTAAGTCTGTAAAGAATTGATAATAATCAGTTATTCACATTTTGGTTTTTTTTTTTTCTTCGTTCTTAATTTTTCTTAAATTCTTAATTATTTATCATGATCTATACAATATTTATTTATATTAATTTTTTTTTATAGTTTAGTCTCCCTTAAATTCCATTTTCTACGATAAATAATTTTTAGAGGTAACTAAATTAAAAAAAATAATAAAAAATATTGCAAGACGCCCATTTACCTCGGAAACGTCCTCGTCATATAGTGACGTTTCGTAAAAGCCCAAAATAAATGACTCTACGCGTTTAGAATCCATTTTTTACGCTTAGAAGTCTTTAAGCGTAATAATAGTTCCAATAGTGACGTTTTATCGGAACCGTTTATAACTCAAAAGGTCTAAATCAAAATCGCTCTCCAAAAAGTCGACCTCGGAAAAAATTGAATTTTTTTTTCAAATTTTACCTTATACCTTGGACTTATAAACGGTACAGAATAAACGTCACTATAATAATAATTAATACGCTTAACGATAGTTCATACCTGAAATATTGCCGTTTGATCGTTCAGGGTCGTTTATGGTAATCGAGAAGCATCATTATATTATAAATGACGCAGCAGAGGAAACCCGTATTTGTTGATCCCCTCGAAAGGATCGTCTAGGTAATTACGAAACGTCACTATCGTATTTTGAGGAAAAACAAAAAGTTCACGGATAAGGTTATGATGAAAAATTAGGAAAAAATTAAGAACATGGAAAAAATAAACAATTAATGATATAGCGGATACCTGAATATCAATTCCTAATATAAATATCGACGTAAAAAAATCTTAAAGGTCCCCACTTACGCTTCGATCGGGCCATCAAAAAATAACGTAACATTTTACTTCTCGGGGAGATGTTGCAAAATAAATTTTCCGTTTCCTTAAGCGAGTTTTTTTCGAGGGCAAGTGTACTTTATCTATACTATTAATATTGCAGGCCAGTCTCATCGATTCTTAGTTTTCTGCAAACCAAATTTTGAGGTAACTAAACAAAAATTAATTAAAAAAACAACGCAAGACGCACATTTCCTATAGGCTTTGAGCGCTACACTTTAAAAATTAGCGTAAAAAAAATATTAAAGGTACCCTCCTCCTACGGTGCATGAAATAACGTTACTCTCTACTTTTTGGGAGATGGTGCAAAAATTTTTTTTTGTTCCTTAAGTTTTTTTGGAGAAACAAAAAAAAGTACGGAACCTGTTTTTAAAAATATATTGTGCTTGAGAATAAAAAAAAATTGATATATAATAATACGTGTATATCTGAATATTTATCAATTCCTTGGCTTATTATATTATTTTTTTTTTATAAATTAGTCTCCCTTAAATTCAATTTTCTTCAATAAATAATTTTTAGAATTAACTAAATTAAAAAAACTAATAAAAAATATTGCGACGCCCATTTACCTCGGAAACGTCCTCGTCATATAGTGTTTCGTAGCCCAAAATAAATGACTCGTTTAAGAATCCATTTTTAACGGAAGTCTTTAAACGTAATCAATAGTTCTAATAGTGGCGTTTCATGGAATGGTTTTATATCGAAAGGTCCTAAATCAAAAATCTAACTCTTTAAGTCGAAGCCTCAGGAAAACATAGGATCTCTCAAAATTAAATGCTAAAAACTGATTTATAAACGGTACGGGGGAGACGATGTGCATAGTTGATGATCGTTGGTCGTTTTATGGTAATCGAGAAACGTCATTCATTATATACGCCGTAGAGGAAACCCGGCCGCGATTGATCCCCTCCGAGGATCGTCTCGGTAATTACGAAACGTCACTATCGTATTTTGAGGAAAAAAACGAAAAGTTCACGGATAAAGTTATGATGATGAAAAATTAGGAAGAAGTAAGAACATAGAAAAAATAGACAATTAATGTTGTGAATACCTGAATATATCTAATATAAATATCTGACCTTAGAAATGCCCAAAGGTCCCCACTTACGCTGATCAGACTAAAAAAATAACGTAACATTTTTAGCTTCTCAGGAGATGTTGCAGAAACAGGATACCTGGTTTCCATAGCGGTTTTTCGAGAGGCAAGTGTACTTTATCTACTATTATTATTTTTAATTAAGTCTCCCTTTTTTCTATGAAAAATAAATTTTAGAGGTAACTAAACAAAATTAATTAAAAAAACTAACACAGACACACATTTCTATATTCTAATATTTATTAATAACACCTTAAAAATTAATAAAATATTAAGGTGCCCTCCTACGGTTCACTCAGGGCACTAAATAACGTTACTCTATACTTTCCGGGAGATGGTGCTGCAAAAATTTTTTTGTTCCTTAAGCAAGTTTTTTTAACGAGAGAAATTACGGAATCTAAGTCTGTAAAAATTGATAATCAGTTATTTACATATTGGATATTTATTTCTTCTTAATTTTTCTTAAATTCTTAATTATTTATCATGATCTATACTATATTTTTATATTAATTTTTTTATAGTTTAGTCTCCTTAAATTCCATTTTCTACGATAAATAATTTTTAGAGGTAACTAAATTAAAAATAATAAAAAATATTACTGACATATTACCTCAGGCAGTCTCTAATAACCATAAATGACAGTTTGTAAGCCCAAAATAAATGACTCTACGCGTTTAGAATCCATTTTTACGCTTAGAACGTCAAAGCGTAATAATATTTCCAATAGTGACGTTTCATCGGAACCGTTTATAACTCAAAAGGTCTAAATCAAATCGCTCTCCAAAAAAGTCGACCTCAGGAAAAGAATAAATTTTTTTCCAAATTTTAACTTATACCTTCGACTTATAAACGGTACAGAATAAACGTCACTATAATAATAATTAATACGCTTAACAAAAGTTCATCCCTGAAAATATTGCCGTTTGATCGTTCGAGGTCGTTTTTATGGTAATCGAGAAACGTCATTCATTATATTATAGTGACGCCGTAGAGGAAACCCGTCCTCGATTGATCCCCTCCGAGGATCGTCAAGGTAATTACGAAACGTCACTATCGTATTTTGAGGAAAAAAACGAAAAGTTCACGGATGAAGTTATGATGAAAAATTAGGAAAAATTAAGAACATAGAAAAAATAAACAAATAATGATATGTGAATACCTGAATATCAATTCCTAATATAAATATCGACGTAAAGAAATCTTAAAGATTTACCACGCTTCGATCGGGGCACAAAACAACGTAACATTTTACTTCTCGGGAGATGTTGCAAAATAAATTTTTCGTTCCTTAAGCGAGTTTTTTTCTAGGGCAAGTGTACTTTATCTATACTATTATTATTTTTAATTTAATCTTCCGAAAACTGATCGACGGATCAAGATTAGCGGGTACGAATTTTATTTAAAGCGGGATTTAAACAAATAACAGCAAAATAATTAAATAATAATAATTTTCTTAAATTCAAATAACAAAACAAAATAACAACAAATTTTATAAATAATAATTTATTTAATTAAAGTCACGTAATACAAAGAGAATTTAAAGCGGGCGTTAAACAAATAACAGCAAAATATTTAAATAATAATAATTTTCTTAAATTCAAAAAACAAAACCAAAAAATACCAAATTTATAAATAATAATTTTATTAAATTAAAGTCACGTAATACAAAGAGAATTAGAATAATCGTTTAACAATAAGGAAAAAACAATTTAAAGAAAATCGGAACACGTGAGGATGAAATCTTTAAAAAGTTCTTCTTTCATCCATTTTCTAACTATTAATTAATATACGGTGACAATTTATTTAGTAAAAACGATGAACTGAACGTAATTTAGTTTTGACGATGATTAATCTGGTTTTAAAAACGTGTTAATTTATTTAATAATGTTTTTTTTATTGAGAAATCACACTTACTAAAAAGAACATTTGTTAGTATACTAGCATCATTTGAGCCGCTGAAATTGACGATCTTTGAGGAATCGCCCAGAAGTGTATCATGATTATTTTTTTTAATATTTGAAAATAATTTAATAAAAGTTTTTGCTAGGTTTATATAAACCCCTAAATCGCGTCAATTTTTATCAGATAACCATTAAAAGAAGTTATCATAAAGTCGGTTTTTTAAAATTTCAAAAATGGAATTATCTTCATCGTCGATACGCGAGTGTATCGATTCGTCAGAACGGAATGAAGGGGCAGGTGGACACGAAACGCCAGAAGAAGAAGCGGCGATGGAAAAATTTCAGTTCCTCGATTTTCTAAAATATGCGTTGGACGGTTGCGAATCGATGAGCGAATTTGAGAAAGAAAGTTTATTGAAAAAATTCGAAATACAGTGTGAAAGGGCTAGACACAGTTCCCATTTAGCCGTGGATGCGTTTCAAAAAATTGTGGACAAGAGGCTCTCATTGAAAGTAAAGAAGAACGTCATCGATAGTGGCATTTCTCCCCGCGGTTATTCTTGCGAACTTTACGACGTTAGAATGTCATCGTACAAAAATGACGACGAAACCTATTTACGAGAAAACTGGGTTAGGAAAAACGTTCCTCGCGGACTGACCTTTATCAAAGTATCCGGGAAGAGGGAGAATTGGTTCGATTTCGCTATTTACGCTAACAAAAAGTTTACGGGGCGAATCGGCGATGAAGATAATTTTCAACCCGAGAACGATGAAACGTGGTGGACGAAATTCGGCGTCGATTCGCCCGCGAAAGCAACCGAGGTCGTTTACGCGACGAAACTCGACGGATATTCTGGACATTTCACGGTTAGGAAGATCGGCGGCGAGTACTGTCTTATCGCCGGTTCTAAGAATTTTCACATAATGTTAAGGTCTCCATCCGACGTCGACAAATACTATACCGGTTCTAGATTTGATATAGCGCACGTGGTTGCGTTAACGGTATTTAAGACCTTCGATGAAATGGATCCCTCGAAACTTAATATTTTAAAGCATTTCTTGTGCGTCACTAAAACTTTGCGAGTTAATCTTCCCCGATCGTCGACACATCGTCGATTATTCGGTCATAAAGGAAGCGAAAATATACGGTTTAATGCTGACTTCATTGCCCGAAAGAATGTTCGGAGAAGACGAGGAATACCGCGAAAATGACGACTCGTTGACTACCGTCTCTCCCCGACTCTGCTTCGAGTTTTTCAAATTCTTCGGAATTTCAACACCGGAGTACTATTCGATACCGCCCGAAGCCGCGAAAGAAGAAATCGCCAAAATTCGGAGGATGAAAGATGCCGAAGGTTTCGTCCTGTATTATTTAGTAAACGACCGTACCGTCGGGATTGCGAAAGTAAAAACTATCTGGTACGTCCTTTTGCAAGCTCTTCAAGAGAGGGCTGACCGCCGTCATAACAACAGGAAGGGGTTGTCGACCGTTTCCTCCGATAAGAAGAGGAATATAAGAACTCTCTTTTTTCAAATAAGGCGATGGTTGGAATTTTGCGACGATTGTTTAGATAAGTGGATTAAACTGGCCAAAAGGTTCGATATTTGGTTAGACGAGGAAATTAAAGCCGATCGAATCTCCAAAATGCAAATACGTTATGAATTTTCCGTATTGTGGAAAGACTATACGAAGAAAAACTCGCTGAACCTTGATGAATTTTATTAAGCGTTTTATATGTTTCTGTATAATGGTAAACTGCTTTATCATTTACATAAGAATCAAATACATTAAATATCACATGCCTTTATATTCTTGACTCCTGTTGTATAAGTTTGGGTTCTGTTTGGATACCACGTGTTATCAGTTGTCATCACCATGATCAAGCCTTTGCAACTCGCAGGGTTACTTTGCGAGATTCGGGTGGAGCATCAAGTGTGTGCCATAAACTGATATATAGATCAAACAGACTTACCTTTTAAAAATTTCGCGATTAATCATTATACCCAAGAAGTGGACTATTTAAGCTCTATCAAAACATTCAATGGATCAACATTATCTGTTGTAAATTACAAAATAATAATGCGAAGCACAAAGACCAGCCATTCCATAATCCGAAGCATGCAGTTCCACCATCGATAATACTACGACGAAGCGCTCGACGAAAAATAAGGGCAGAAGCGACCACGAAGGAAAAGACGAAAAAGAAGAAGAAGAAGAAGAAGAAGAAGACGGGATCGGGCTAAAGGGAAATTTTTTATTTTCGAACCATTTAGTTATTCGTTCTGGAATTAGCGGCAATTTGAACGCGAATCCGGTGGCATTTTCTTATTGGTTCGAAACGTTAAAAGGGGCTAATTATAACGTATTTCATCCCCGTTTCTTTATAATTCCGGCTGGAGATTTCGGATATTGCGTTAGTTTTAGGTTTAGGGGCTCTTCTCGTCCTCCGCCCTACGTGTGGCCGATGCTGAAAGCTTCGAATTTTTCCTGGTTCGATACGATAATAGATAGTCTGAGAATTCGAACGATGTTTGCTGGTAAAAGTTTCGAGGAAAACGAATGGATGAATGAAAACTGCGCGGATCTCATCGGCAGTTCGTGTCAGAGAAAAAGTTTTTTTAAAAGGATGTTCACCGATTTTCTGAACAGGGCCCTGCGAGCCGGTTTCGTGCTCATTCGTCCCACTTCAATATTCGCTATGGAAGAAAAAAAGAGGACCCCCACCGGCGAGAGGCCTCGCCCTCTCCTTCACCTCACGACGTTTCAGGGCCTCAGCGAGGAGAGCGTGCTGTTCTCGAGACTGTTGGTGGTCGACCCCGTTTTAACGAAAGACTGCTTCTCTCATCTCGTCGACGAAAACGAGAACGAGAAGACGAGCCTCGAATTCTTCAGGAATTTTTTTAAAACTCGTTTCTACACTTCTCAATTGAACAGTCAGAACATGAAGAAATTTAAGTATATCACGTTAGAGAAAATCTGCGCGAATTATAACTTAGACGTTCTCTTAAACCTGTACAGGTTCATCAATAACGAATTCTCATTCTACCTCAGCGACGCGGCTAAAAAAAATCTTAACGCTTTTTTCTTCAACCCCGTATTCTTTATTCAGGTGTGTATGTCGCCAAAACTCTCGAGCAACATGTTGCTAATAGACAATTTTTTGATCGAGGGAGGGCTTATTAAAGTCCCGGCTGGGACGGCTGCGGCGACGACCTATTCCGCCAAAACGACTGGGTGGGTAAAATCTTCTTCGAGCAGCGCGTTTTTGCCGTTAAACGAGATTTTGCGATCGGAAGATAGTTTTTATCCGGATATCGAAACGTGTCAGCATTTGACGTACAAACAATTAATTAGGATAAGAGAACAAACCGCCGCCACTACAGCGGCGGCGGGGGTCGAACACGAGACGGGCGACGGAAGGAAACAACAACGTCGGCGGCTGCGGCGCGATAAGGAAGCGACGACGGCGCCCCGAATGAAACCCGTGGAAAATTTCGTCTTCTTAATTACGTCACAATTCGAAAAGTTAACTAAATTGCCGGCGTTCAGTTGCTGGTCCGGCGTAAAGATTAAAACCAACAAGCTGCTTCAAAACCCGATTTTCACGCTTCTCTTTCAAAACCAGCCGAATGTTTCAATTTTCGAAGAAAGCGTCGTTCTTTTCAACGTAATGACGGTTTTTAACTGCTATTTTTTCGCGCTCTATTTCTTTGACGCGCCAAATTCGTTCGTCAACCGACCAGAGCTTTTCAAGAAGCAGATGTTTTCCGACATACACGTTTATAAAAACCTGACCAATACCGAAAATGAAAAAATGAAAAAGTGCTTGAAGAACTTATTGGTTTTAGACTCTTCGCACACCATTAATTGTCATCACGTTTCATGCAACCTGATAAAGAAATTTCTACCGCACGACCCTCTATCCTTCGAGAAAATCAAACGAATTTACGAACTAACGTGCCATGAAAATTGCTTCACGAACTTGACTAAACATTCGGTAGAGGATGACCGTTGTTGCGATCACGAATTCGTCACGATGAGAGCGATAACGTTTTACGTCGATAATTTCGAAGAGATCGTGCTGAAAAAAAATGATTCGATCTTCGAAAACTTTTGCGTCAACGAGATTTTTTTCGGCGCATCCGCAAATAGCGGCGAAAACGGGAACGAGAATTTTAATCTTAAAAGACCGTTCTTCGATTCCGCTGCCGCCTCCTCTTACACTTGGAAGGGCGGCGCGAAATTAAAAAAGAAAAGGTTTCGAGAAAACGGTCGTATTCCGCCGAAACGTGGTTCTGACGCGCGCGACAGTGAGCTCGACAGCGACGAGGATAATAGCGAAAAGGATTACGACTCTTCTTTTTCTTCATCTACCCTTTCGCCTAATTTTCCAAAATTGTTTTACGTTAATTAATCGCTGAGTGATTTCAATTTATCTGCAATATATTAATCATATTTTGGGCGGAGTTAGCTACATCGTGGTACTTTTACTCGTATTCGGACCGTACAGCGTCGTTCAAATTTATTTTCCATACACTGAGGTAATAATATTTCAATCAAAAATTGTTTAATCAGGAATGTATAAAAACGCGGTTTCAAATTTTGGAATATTCTTTATTAAAGAACGCCCGAAACTATAAATATATTTTAGCACATATAAAAGTGTATAGATATAAAACGCTATGTACATAAAACTATTAAAGGGTAAATTTAATCCATCAACAGTATTTTTGATCGTGAATTAAAAAAGAAACTATTTATTAAATTCTTCATCAACAAATAACAGATATTTGGAATCTTAGATTTTGATTTCTAATCTCCTTAATGCGGCTAATCTCCTTCTCGATATCTTCCACTAGGCGTTCTCTGTAGGACCGTTTCCGATTGATGGCGTAAATAAGGTCTTCGTATTTCGAATAATCTCGAGTGGTGCCCAATCGATAGACGATGTCCCTCATAATGCCCCTTACGTGCCAACTGAAAATTCCATTCATAAAGTCGCTGATCTTTTGATTTTCGATATTTTCATCGGTTCTTAAAATTTGTGTCTTCGGATCGTTCTCTCCTTGACGAACCCTGTATTCGATATAGGTCTCTTTGAGTATTTTCGTGGTTAATCGAATTCTTTCTTCGAACATTTCGAATTCTCTAAAAAAGGAATGTAAACGAGGATGCAAATCCAAAAAATTTCTGATCGCCCTTTGTCCTTTTATATCAAAGCCGATTCCTTCGCTAATCAATTTTCCTCTTTCGTCGAGATATTCGACCTGGAGTGTAGTCAGATCTAGCCCAAATCCGTTGGGGTCGCTCGTCGCGAACTCTGCTCTTATAACCTTCATGTTGCCCTCTTTAGGAGGATCGCAAAGGAAGTACGATTTGTTTTGGGTGTACATTCGTTGTACGTAATTGAGGTACATCGAGCATAATACTTTTTTAAGAGTTTCTATGTTTAAAATAAAGGAAAAGGAAGAATCATCGAAATATTGCAGGCGGAATGCGCAGATTTCGGTATCAAAAATGAGATTGTAATCTTCGTGAAACTCGAAACGGATATTTTCCAATCTTACGAGACTCATTTGAAACGACTCTTCCATTTCCATAGTGAGCGATCGTTAGATAAAGAATGAGGTTCGTTTAGTAATTTATAACGCTTAGACCACGACTGCGGTTATAATGTTCTGTGACCAGATTAGCTCGGAATCTTATATAAATACGTTACTCATTAAAAGAAATATGATTTTAAAAAACATTTTTTTCAATATTTAATTCGCTTATTATTATTTTTCAGCAATCATGTAACCTAAAAAATTTAATTTTTACGTCACTCATTAAAAGAAAAATATGATTAAAAAAAACATTTTTTTATTATTTAACTAGCTTATTATTTTTTTTTTAGGTATAAATAAATTGTCTCTTACGTATTAAGTTTTTATGATATTTAAATAAAAAAAATTTATTTAACAACTCCTTTATCCATCCACATCGATGTCCCCGCTGGAATAAAACATGTGCGATTTTTTCACATCTAGGCTTAGAAAATGCCGATCCGAAACGACGATCTCGACCACGCGGCGATAGTGAGTCTCGTAATCATCGATCAGTTTTGCGAGAGAACAATCGTCCTCGGCGCTCGCTAGCAGTCGATCGAAAACGAAAGCGGATTCGAGAATGGGAAGGCGTACGCTCGGAAACCTTTTCGAGGAATATTTGAACACCTTACTGGTTTTGCCGACGATGTTTCCCCCATTTTTCAAAAGGTTGACGTTCGCCTTCCATTGCTTCTCTTCGAGGTTCCTTAGTAAAGTGTAAATTTTCGTTTCCGATTCGGGGCACACTCGAGCGTATTCTGAAACTTCTTCTCCGGAGCCGCAGCCGCTGTTCCCCCGCCTCACCTCGTTAACATTAGCATTATTATTATCGTTGTTGTTATTAATCCGGATTAAATATTTTAGGTGGCCGCGACAAACGCTATCGATTTTTTCGTCCGAAAGCGAAGAATCTGTGAATATATATCTTTTACAATATTCTGAGAAATCGCTAAAAAATTTACTCAGAGAGTTGTTGAAAAAGTAGTTCGACGAGATCTCGGAAGCGTTATCGACGACGAACTCCAGCGCGTAGCGAATAATGCTGCTCTTGTTTAAAAGTCCGTACTTCCCGTACTGCGCGGTAACTCGCGGCAACTTTTGTAAATTTTTTAATTTGGCGTCCGACTCTGAGCGGTCGACGTTGGGAAAATATTCGGTTTTAGTTTGCGAGTGTAAAGTGTGACAGTAGCAAGCGCACGTTGCCAAATCGGTGATGGGGGTGGTTTCGAGCCTGTGCGAGGCCTCCGCGGGCTTCGTCGCGTTAACCTCGTCGGTCGCCGCCGCAGCGGGGTGACCGTCGCCGTCGTCGTCGTCGTCATTAGATTCTTTCTTAATATTATAAACCAATTTCAAGAGTTCGATATATTTTTCGTCGTTTAGGGAAAAATGAATCCCTTTCGAATATAATAGAGAGCGTACTAATTTCAACAGAGAATAAACGTAGATGGCGAGTTTTTTATTGGTGACACCGCACCCCGTCGGAATGTAGACCCGCCTTCGGTTTCCCAGCGCCGGCATGCTCATATCCAAATTGAAAGAAAGGAAGGAATTGATGACGTATTCCGCGCTCCCTTCGCCAATCCCGAGGAGATTCTCCAAATGCCTAACCAGTAGGTTTTCATCGGAATCGAAACTCGTCTCGCTGAATTGGTTTCCCAGTCTTTCGACGAAACGGCGAATCAATTTGACCTGCGAGTATCCGTTGACGGGTGGAGAATGAAGATCGTTTCCGCGATTCGTGTCGTGAATGCCTCCGCCAGCTTCGTTATTCCCTTTCAAATCCATCTGACATTCGTAAAGAAACAATTGGAATCTCTCGATGAATAATTCTTCCGCGTTAAAAATTTTAAAAATTATACAACTTATTTTAAATAATTTAGACAAGTTAGAATCTTTCATTCCGTTCGTGAAAAGAACCCATAATTTATTAGGAACTAAAACCGTTATGTCCGGAGTGATAAAAAAAGTGGTGGAATTGATTTTTTTATTCCCGTTATCGGAAGCCGCGGTCTTTAATTTCTTTTCAAACGACTGAATAGCGTCTCCCTCCCCCACATCCGTTATTTCTCTTTTCTTACTAACGTCGTCGTCGTCGTCGTTGTCGCAGCAACGATCATCACCGCCTCTATCCCTCGATGTCGCGCACTCGAGTATCTCGCGTATTTTGAAATAAAAATCAAAGTCGTTCTTAAAACTTTTTTTTTCGCCCGATAGGAAAAATAAAAATTTTTTCAAATCTTCCCGGATCGACGGTTCGATCTCTTCGTCTCGGAGGAGGCTTTCACTCATAAACGCTTCGCAAGATTCTATCATATTCAAAAGCATCGACGAATGAAACATCGACATTTCGACGACTTTTACGAATCTATCAAATTTTCCTTTTATCGAATTCATTTCGGAAGAGAGATGATACGAAACCGCCGGTACTGACGTCATTTATGCAACAGCCGCCCCCCCCAAGGTTACCACCAGAACAAATTTTTTAAGGATATTTTATTATTAATTCGGCTATTAAAAAGTTAATATTATATTATTTTTTTTCATATTTTATATATTATATATATATATATAATGATATATATATATACTATATAATATATATATATATATATATATATATATATATATATTATATTATATATATATATAGTATTTATATATATATATAATATATATTTATATATATATATTTTTTATTTTATATATATATATTTATATTATATATATAATATATATATATATATATATATATTAGATAAAATAATATTGTTGGAAGGTAGTTAATCTTCTATCCTTTTCCCCCTTTGCATGACGTGGGTAGGGGTGATGGAACTAAAACCGTCCCTTGATATTATTGGCGTTTTTGTTGCCAAAAATCTTAATTGGTTTTTTCCTTTAGAATTTTTTCCACAGAAGAGGTATAAAAAGAAAACCACGGAATTTAGGCCGCAAACTAGCATGCCTCCTTACAGTAGGTCATAACTAATTGATAGATTGAAATTGCATTACGCATTACCATTATTTTTTTTCGAATTTTTAAAATTCACCAGGTAACGTTCCCTTTATTGCGATTTTATTATGCGTTTTGGCACAAATTTGATCTTCTGGTTCCCTTTATTAACAAACAATTTAGGCCGGAAATTTCCCGGTGGAAAGATGCCCTATTGACAGGCTTATATTTTCAAACCTGTATATTTAGAGTTGGGGAGGACCAACACTAATCTGTGACCGTGTGCGCACCCCACTAGAAGAGAAATTTTGTTTTTTTTTCGGGGGGAAACCGAAAACTTCAACAACTCAGGAATAATTTGTGATATCGTAAAACTAAAATCAGTTGTAGGGTCCTCAGGTACTCCTTATTAGTTTGCTGGGGTACAGGGGGTTCCTGGGACAAGTTTTAAAATTTCCGTAAAAAAAACCTAAGTGTTCCCCCTTTGCGTACGGTGGTGGAACAAAAAACTGTTCCCTTTATTATGGGTTTGTGCCAAAAATTTAAATTGATTGTTCCCTTTAGAAATTTTTTCAACCAGAGATTAAAAAAAAAAAACACGGAATTTAGGTCGTAAACTAGCATGCCTCCTTACAGTAGGTCATAACTAATTGATGGATTGAAATTGCATTTACGTATGACCATTATTTTTTTTTCTACGAATTTTCAAAATTCACAAGGTATCGTTTCCTTTACTGCAATTTTATTATGCGTTTTGACACAAATTCGATCTTCTTGTTCCCTTTATTAACAAAGAATTTAGGCCGGAAATTTCCCGGTGAAAGATGCCATATCGACAGGCTTATATTTTCAAACCTGTATATTTAGAGTTGGGAGGCCCAGCACTACTCGCTGACCGGGTGCGCATTCCACTAGAAGAGGAATTTTGTTTTATTCGGGGGGGAAACCGAAAACATCAATAACTCTGGAATAATTTGAGATTAACGAGATATGTTGGATTTTCTTTAATCCTATAATTGACATTTTTATAGTCCGTACTACGATTTAACTTTAACTTTAAATTTCATTATGTTGCTTTCAGCTGGTAGCAAGAAAACAAGCATCAAAAATACCGATTTCAAGAACAATATAATACGGTGGTGGAAAAAAACTGTTCCCTTTATTATGGGTTTGTGCCAAAAATTTAAATTGATTGTTCCCTTTAGAAATTTTTTCCACCAGAGATTAAAAAAAAACACGGAATTTAGGTCGTAAACTAGCATGCCTACTTACAGTAGGTCATAACTAATTGAAGGATTGAAATTGCATTTACACATGACCATTATTTTTTTTTCTACGAATTTTCAAAATTCACAAGGTATCGTTTCCTTTACTGCAATTTTATTATGCGTTTTGACACAAATTCGATCTTCTTGTTCCCTTTATTAACAAAGAATTTAGGCCGGAAATTTCCCGGTGAAAGATGCCATATCGATAGGCTTATATTTTCAAACCTGTATGCGTTTTGGCCAAAATTTGATCTTCTTGTTCCTTTTATAAACAAAAAATCTAGACGACAAGTTTTTTTTTTCGGGGGGAAACCGAAAACTTCAACAACTCAGGAATAATTTGAGATATCGTAAAACTAAAATCAGTTTTTGGGCCCTCAGGTATTCCTCATTCGATTGCCTTTTATGCCACGTTGGTTCTTGGAGACGAAGAGAAAGTCCGAGAAAAGAACATTTTAGCTTTGATCCATTCGCTTATAAAAAAAATCTCCAATGACGTTGTCTCATCACCTCGAGGGAATTTAGATCGAGCTTTGATTGAAAAAATCACGGGAATTTTAGTCCGGTAAACTAGTACGCCTCCTTACAGTAGGTCATAACTAATTAATAGATTGAAATTGCATTTATCGATAGGCTTATATTTTCAAACCTTCGAATTTTTAAAATTCACAATGTATCGATAGGCTTATATTTTCAAACCTGTATGCGTTTTGGCCAAAATTTGATCTTCTTGTTCCTTTTATAAACAAAAAATTTAGGCCACAAGCTTATATTTTCAAACCTGTATATTTAGAGTTGGGGGGCCCAGCACTACTCAGTGACCGGGTGCGCACCCCACTAGAAGAGAAATTTTTTTTTTTTTTTTGAGAGGAAACCGAAACCTTCAATAACTCAGGAATAATTTGAGATATCGTAAAACTAAAATCAGTTTTAGGGTCCTTTGGAGTAGAGGACGCTATTAAAGTGGTCGCTTCCTACAGAAAAACGTATTTATTTCTATACGAGGGCAAATATTAATAAACTTACAGAAATCAAGAATTTAAGTTTTTCAATATCATGATATACGTATACGAATAAAAGACGAGACAAAAATATTACGTTCAATTTTTGTTATTTTCTAACTCCAGATGGAAAAGGCAGTCGTTAAATGAAGAAATGTTATCCGAAAATAATCTATACGAATAAACCAACACCCGATATTTACGAATATCCTCTCGTATAGAATTTTCTGCGCCCTTCATTTCCATCAACAACCGTTTCGTTTTCTTCTCTGCCTTGAGAAAACTTCTTAAGGACGAGTAAAAATGTTTAATTCTTTCGTCGGCGTCTTTTAAAAAATTGAGTTCCTGAACGACGCTTATGACACCTCCGCCGCCCTTTTTAGCGCTAGTTTCTAAATTGTATTTTATACGCTCGAAATCGAATACGTCATCGCGCCAGGAATATTGAACGTCAAAACTCGATCTATAAATTTCATCGTTATCATCGCAGAAGTTCTTCGCTAACTGCGCTTCCAATCCTACATTTTCGTGTTCGTCTACGCTTCCGATAAACATTTTGAATAAAGGGAACGAATAATCTAGCGAGTCATCGTTATTCAATAGCGGATTTTTCGTTCGCACCAAAGAATAAATGTTCTCGTCCCCTGCCTCCTCTCGCCGCTCTTCTTTTTCTTCCTCTTCCCCCCTCGGCTGTTCCGCATCGTAAAACACGCCGCTGAGAAACGAATCGTCCTTTTCCACCGTTGAAGATTTCCTTCGCTGCGACGAAGGAGCCAAAGGTTCATTTTTATAATAGATATCGTGTTTGTAAATATGCTCCCTCAAGTAGGTTTTGGCAGCTAAAACTTCTGCTGATTCGTTCCCATCGCCGTATTCCTCGCGATTGAAGATACCTCGCTTGGCTAATAAAGATAGGATTTCTCTATTTACATTTTCGAAAAAGGAACCATCCTCAGTGGCTGTCGCGTCTAACAGGAGTGGCCTTATTTTTGTGAATGCGACTCGCGCGAAGATCATATAGCGCTCCGCCACAATGCACTTATTTTCCAAGATCTCGATATCGTTATCGGGAAACCTTACGTAATATTCGTTTAAAAGCCACTTAGTAAGGCAAACAACAAAGTGACTCTGTAAGTAAATGGTATCCAGATCCTGTCGAAGCTCTGGAAGGTTCCTCTCTGAAGCGTGTTTAATGACTTTGCTCGCCATCACACCGATTGCGGATTTAAAATATAGAAAATAAAAATTAAAGTGCAACATTGATTCTCTCTGGTGTAAAAGGGACTGATCTTTGAAAAGAAGTCCTAGCGTTTCATCGCGCGATATCCTTTCTCTAAATTTTGACAAGATCATTCTTTTTCTTTCCAAGTGTTCCGCTTTTCTCTCGACATCCTCGATGCAGGAATCTAGCAAATTGTTAAAAGAGTTTTTTGCAGAATATATTCGATATTGTAGAAGCGATGAAATGTTTCTGTGATTTTCGTTACTCATCGTGCCATCACCCTTATTTTAAATTTTACGTACTTTTAGCAATTTGGGATGATTAAAATAAAGTTATTACTCTATATATTTTTATTTACCCATCATGGTACAAAGCGACACACACAAATATATATATACTATAAATATATATATTTATATATATATATAATATATATATTTATTATATTATATAATATATACTATATATAGTTATATGATAAATTTTTATATATATCATACTCCATCATATATCATATATATCACCTCCTCTATATATCTACTCAATATAATAATATAATATATATGAAATATAATATTATAGTATTATAAAGTATATAAATATCTTACATATATATTAAAATACTAATATTATAAAATCGCTACATTAATTAAAGTTCGGCGTTTTCATACGACAATCAAAAATTACTCTGAATACTCTTACCAACACGTTTGTAACGTTATTAAGTGTTGAGCCTTGTTTCAATTAACAAAATTACGTGTATGAGAGATTAGATTTAAAACTTTCCGCATGACCAAATGTTTTTGAATTTTCTTATCGGATTTCTTGGACCTTCTCGTGAAAAGGTAATTTATGTAAACCTCGCCAAAAATCCTATATTTAAACTTTTCGGGGTTGGCTTCCTTCATTAGACTAAATGCTGGGAAAATATTTCCGTCCCCCAAAAAATTAACAATAAACAAGCGCTTATCTCTCGAACCTCGCGAAATAAAAGACGGGTCGAATACCAATTTGCCTATTTTTTCGTCATGCCGAATACAGCGCCCCAATCCCTCGAGGATTAACCTGTGCCAGGTCGGAGTTTTCCCCGCCCTCCGTATCGATTTTCTGAGAAAATTTGACGTTTTTAGGAATCTGCTGAAGGCAACCTCTACTAGAAAATCCAAGAAATCGGAGTTGAGCTCATCCCCGCAGCATCCGGTGTATGGTTTTTCGGCGAAGTATTTTTCGATTTCGAAAGGTAGATGAGTATTCGCGAAAGGGATTTTAATCTCGTTATTCATTCTCTGGTTGACATTGCTATACATTTCGCCCATGACCTTTTTCATTTGCGCGAGCGTCTCATCATTGGCGACATTATTTTCAATATCATCGACGATTTTAGATATCAAAGAACTCGCCTGCGAGGAGGCGTTGTTGATGTTAGTTGCGTGCGAGGATGAATATTGTATTGTCACTTCGGTGTTCTGACACATCACCGTCTCCTTCACCAAAATTCCGGTAGAGGAGGAGGTTTCGAAAGTAGGGGGAGGAAGAGGATTAGGAGAGGGTGGAAGAGGAGAAACGACTTTGGGAATGTGAATTAAATCTTTTATGTCCTGAATATCATTATCTAAATTTTCATAATCGGGGTTCGTTAAGGACACAGAAAGGGGATCGCAATGGGGGTTCGTCGCTTGAGCATCAGCGGCGGTGTCGTGGCGTTTACAGCTAACCGTTTCCTTTTCGGAGTATCCGCTCTCTCTCGTTGGCTGCGAAGTTGTACCGCCCACGAAATTAGTTTCTCCAGAAGACTGGGGTTCGTCTTCTTCTTTTATTACTAATCGCGACTCCGATAGGCAATCGTCCGATTCATAATTTGGTGGAGCGCCGTCTAACACCGGAGTGAGTCGACCAACGTTCGATTCGTTCGTTCGCCCAGTTGTATTGACGGCGGCCGTGACTCTCGAATCTTGCAAAAGATCATCTATATTGAAACTATCGTTATTCTTTTCAGGAGTCGACAAACTATCTTGCGTCCCTACGGCGTTTGTTCTTTCTCGAAGTAAAAAATGCGTTTGTTGAGGCTCCTGGTCTTGTGCGCATTCTGGTAATCTTGGGCCGTGTTCCCCCTGGTGAAAATAGTCGCCCCTCGGCTGAGTGTTTTCGGGAACCGCTGTTGTTGGTTTTTCATCCTCGTTAATAAAAAGACTCGGTAATGGTTGCTGCTGCTGCTGCTGCTGCTGCTGCTGCTGCTGCTGCTGCTGCTGTGTACATTCCGAAACAAAATATCGTGGCTGCGGCTGCTGTTGATGGTGTTGGGTAATTTCTAAAAAGTTCGTTTCTTCGCGAGTGAACAAACGCGGTTGTCGACGATTTTGCTGCTGAAGGTATTCGGATCTTCCTAGGTTGCTCGTACCTTCTTGATAAAAGAGACACGGTTGACTTATCTGCTGTTGCTGGTTGTATTCGGGAACAAAAAGACACGGTTGTAGTGACTGCTGCAACTGCTGCTGATTATAACTTTCGAAAAATCCGGCGTCGAAAGTTTGTTCGGGATTTATTTGTTGTTGTTGTTGTTGATGCTGCTGTTTCTTAGGATGTTCTTGAATAAAATTCGGTCCCAAATTAAACAACCTATGGTCTTCTAAGGTATTTAAATTTTCAATCGGCTGGGATTCGTAGTTGAAATTTGCGTCCCGCGGCCAAGGCCTTTTAAAACCTTCGTTTTCATCGAGATGTCGCGTACGCATTCCCAAATCTGAAAAGTGAAAATTCAATGTATTATTTTTTAAAAAAAATGCGTGATTTATTTAAAATAAAAAGGGTAATTATCGAGATTATAATAGGTTATCAGAAAACGAGTTTGGTAGATATACACTCACCACATCTAACGGGGTTAGCCATACATTTCTCGACCGCTCCACTGACCAAAACGAATTGATTGTGATTCCCACTCGTCGTACTTATTTGATCACGATTACGATAGTATTCTTGCTGTTGCCGCATACGTGTTTCGTCGAACAAACTCGAGAAAGCGGAGTGTTTTTTAGGCACTTCCCGTGGAAAACGATGTAAATCCGGATCGAAAATTGTATTTTTCTCCAATCCCTTCAAATATTTTGAAAAACTCTCGTTTTCCCATAAGGGACTCGTTTCCTTTCGGGGTATTCTCAAATCCAATCCAGCGTCTGAAATATTTTTTATATTATTAATAATATTATTATTATTAATATTATTATTATTAATATTATTATTATTAATCTTAAATATTATTATTATTATATATTATTATTATTATTATTATATTATTATTATTATTATTATTATTATTATTATTATAATTATTATAATTATTATAATTATTATTATTATTATTGTTATTATTATTATTATTATTATTATTATTATTATTATTATTATTATTAATATTATTATTATTATTATTATTATTATTATTATTATTATTATTATTATCGAGGTAGAATAATGTTTCGTTGTTGATATTGCCGAAATATACAAATAATTAAATTTTTTAAATAGAATAATTTAGAAAAGCCCCGCGTTATATTTCATCTTTTTCAATCACCATTCGACCTTTTAATAAAAAAACTTACATCCGCCAATGTAGTCTTTCGCATTCCATTCGAAAGATCTGTCTACTGCAACTTCGATTTCCTCGTCACCTTTTGTTTCTGAGACTACTACTGCCGCCGCTACCGCCGCCGCCGATGGTTCACTCGAAACGATAGTTCGGCGGTAGGTATTCGGCGGCGGGACGTCGATTCCATTTCGACTGCTAAATCCAGGATGCCAATTACCTGCGTTGAGAAAAACTAAATTAACTTCGTTCGTAAAGAAAAATGTTATAAAATTACATTTTTTTCAAAATAAAAAAGAAATAAACAAATTAATTCTTCTTACCGGATTTGTTGAATGCTAAGAGAATAGCATCGTCGCCATCAACCTCCTGTTGAAGTAGAAGAAGATGTCTTTTCCTTTTCTTGAAAGGCAGTGGCCACGGCGGATTTTTTAAGGGGAGGAGGGGCATTTCCTTTTTTTCTTCTAAAACATTTTTAGGTTGGTGAAGAATGTCTTTTCCTTTTTTTCGTTTTGATCGATCTTTCCTTTGCCGTTTTTTGGATTTTTTAACCGATTTTCCCGGGGTTGAGACCCCATCTTCGATAAGCTCTTGGTCATTTTTCCTTTTACGATTCGTATTCTTTCCCATAATTTCAACACTTGAGGAAGAGGGGGAAGGGGATTTAGGCCCTTCAATATTATACTCAAATCTTTTTTGTCTCTCGGCATTATTCCCATTTTCGATTTTTCTAAATTTAATTTTTAGTCCGAAACTGGGCTCGATATCTTCGGCGCACCAAGAATCAACACTCGCCGTCACTGAATGTTTGGTTAATCTCGCACTCAAAATTTCTTCGTCGGGTTTTGAAGGCATATTCTTAAAATGCGAACCTGTGTGATATATTACAAAAATACAATATTCGAACTAAAAGCGGTGTTTATCTTTTTTCCTTCTCACATCGGAGAGAACGAATAATTTTTCGAAGTCCGAGTTCTTATATATACCCAACCGCGGGTGTTATCCCGCCCACAGCGCTGAGCTTGCAAAAATACTTCGCGTGCAATTGGTTCCCCCGCATTTTAGCGCCACCCATTTTTTAGCCCCATCACTATTTACCCTATCCGCATTGCTGCAGGTACTGCTGTATGCGCTCAAATAACGCTAATGGGTAAAGAAATTACACGCCCGACCACCTCCCACCAACAACCCGCCACAAACTGCTACTCTTTTCACGCCCCCTTTTCAAACAACCGATTCCTACGTGCGAGCGTGCGTGCGTGCGTGCGTTCAGGCCTCAGAAAATATTATCATCCGGCATTCGCCACGTCATATCGCTGAATCACGTCCGTCAGACTGAAAAAAGGACGAATGAACGAGCAATGTACGAGACAATAGATTAGGAATGCCTCTCGTATTCAAAGCTTTGAAAAAAAGTGTTCGCGGATTGAATTTTGACCTATTTCGTTGTAACAATCTAAGAAGAAATTTAATACGAGTTCTTTGGTCACCGGAAGAAGGATTAAGGATGAGCAATCGCGATAATCAACTTCGTCTTTATATTGAACGTAGAAAACTTTAATTGTTAAAAAATTTTGATGTTATTTTTATACGATTAGTTGTGTTATCAAAATTATTTTTTATCTTACTATTAATTTTATTCTTAATTTTCAATTTTTTTATATGAAAAATATATAAACGTAATGGTAATCGAAAAATAAAAAAAAATATATATATATATATATATATATATATATATATATATATATATATATATATATATATATATATATATATATATATTATATATATATATATATTATATAATATATATATATATATATATATATATATATATATATATATATATATATATATAAATCGAGAGAGAGTTTTGCAAATTTACACAATTTACCTTTCAATATGCCCCAACAGCCTTTAAATTTTTTTTAAAATCATGGTTATCAATAAAATGAAATGTTTCGTGCTTTACATCTCGAAATGTGTTTAAACACTTAAAAAAAGAATGTGGGTTATAAAAAATAAATTTTGTTTCTCCCTCGACATCGCATTTAACATTGTCAATTGGTTCAAATTCGGAAAATTCGGCAATGTCATATCGTTTTATGGGTCTCTCCCCCCTTACGCTCCGATCGTGCCACTAAAAAAAACGTTACTTTTTGCTTCTCGAGAAATGGGGAAAAATAAATTTTTCGTTCCTTAAGGGAGTTTTCTTCGAGGTAAACCAAAAAAATAATTACGGATCTAGGACTTCGCATAGCCCCGTAAGGTTAAGCGTGTCGTAACGAAGTAATAGATCGAAACTGCGGTCGCCTCTCAAGATCCGTCGATCAGTTTTTGAAGCGCCTTCGGGTATCGAAAAATTAAAGGCAGCTGTAAGGTTCTAAAACGTTCCTATTTATTTTCCTGGGGGAGGGTGCCGGGCCATCTAAGGAACACTTGGAAAGTTAACGTCAACAATCTCTATGGTCCCCCTTACTCTCCGATCGTGCCACGAAATAACGTCACTTTTTAATTTTTGGGAAATGGGTAAAAGTAATTTTTTTTTTTCCATAAGGGAATTTTTTTTACGAGGGAAATCAAAAAAATAATTAGGGAATCTAGGACTTCGCGTAGCCCCGTAAAGTTAAGCGTGTCGTAAGGAAGTAATAGATCGAACCTCGGTCGCTTTTCTTGATCCCTCGATCAGTTTCCGAAGTGGCTTCGGACATCGAAAAACTAAGCAGCTGTAGGGTGCTTAGACAACCCTCGTTACTTTCCAGGGTGTCGGGACTTCTAAGGAACACTTTGAAAATTAACTTAAAAAATCTCATGGGACGGGATATGAAAAAAATTAATTTTTCATTCCTTAAGGGAGTTTTCTTCGAGGTAAACCTACGTTCTACGCGTTAGATTAATCACTCCTTTACGGAACATATAGAAGGAGTATGCGATAAAAAATGAACGCAATTTTTTTTAACCATTTTATTTATTTAAATATAAAAAAGAGAACAAAGAAAAATACGCTCGCCTAAAGGAAAAAATATAAAAAAAGAGAATAAGTAGAACGCATTTTTTATTCTAAGAGCGATGCGATAAAGCTTTCTTCTTTAATTTCTTTAATTTCGTCTTCTCCTTCATTTTTTTAATTTTTTCTTTTAACCTCTTCATTTGTTGACTCGCCGCATCGCCAAAACTTTTTTCGTCGTAATCGATCAAAGTTTCTTTCACGCTCTTTAGTCTTGCCGCGATTTCGTCGTTGCGCGCATTTATCTGTCCATTTCTGGTTTCGAGGCGGTCGAGGTCGTCCTGAATTTTAGCGTATCGGTCGTCTACTTCCTTAAGGCCGTTCCTAATAATTAACTCTATTATGACTGCCTGTTTTTTAAGATCCTCGATGCGTTCGAAACACCTTTCCGAGGCCCGCGACCATATCGAAGTATCGCATTCTGGATCCATCCGACGAAGGTAAGTAAAGCGAATAAATCGTAATCTTAGTTCTCAGTACACGCCGCGAAAGATTCGATAAATCAATATATTTATTAAATAATATATTTATTAATCTTATATCTTTTTCATTATTTACAATATACTCACTAACGAAATAATTCAATTTCAATCTATTAGAACTCTCCTAATTTTTTTTTCTCGCCGGTTCTTAGGGATTCGAAGATTTTTTCGCGAGAGAGAAATGTTTTATTTTGCCTCGTATTTTTTGCGCCAAGTCCCCGATTTCTATCGCGTCTCGCTTACGCGTCTCCCGGCAACTCCGATTTTGCGCTATCGTTTCCTCGCTCGAATTTTTAATTTTTTTTAATCTGGCAACCAACCCCGTTTCAACTGTACGATTGCGTCGAAGGATTTCTTCGTTAAAATAATTCAGAAAATATTTATGTTTTTTCTCGATACCGTTTAAGATTAATTTAATACGTTCAAGCGAAGCCCGATGATCGTTATCATCGACGACGGTAGCGGCCGAAGGCTCGTCGTTTCCCGGCGGTTGTGGCGACGACGACGGTAACGACGTTTGTCCGCCGTTTATCGTCACTTTCGCTTTTTTCTCGGCGGCGACGGATCCCAATTTAAACAATTTTCGTTTTCGTTTTATCCCCGACCCGGTTCTCCCGACGGCTGCGGCTTCAGCGACTCTGTCGAGCGCTTCGTGTTTCTCGATCACCTCTCGTTTTTTTCTCGCGAACCTTTTAAAAGCGTCGCGAATTTCTACAATATCCGATAAAACGACGAATTCGTCTTCGAGCGTCGAACTAGTTTTATTTCTCTCCATCGAAAACTTTCTGTGAAAGAGTTTTTTTAGAAGCTTTTTCCTTTTCTCGATTTTCGCGCTCTCGGAATACTTTTCGTAGTGGTCCCAGTAACGTCGCCGAAGAGCTTCAATTTCATCCGCATTAATTTTCTTAAAAACATCTAGCGCCAGGTGTAGATTCTCGGCATCATCTTTTATTT
>JABUQX010075847.1:0-47755 GCA_015478945.1 Trachelipus rathkii
GCAGGAGAGATTTTGGTCAGGAGTGGGAGGGGGGAGGAGCGAACAATCAAGAGGGGGTTCGGAGACCTGGGGGGGGGATGTTACCGTAGTTGGAAGGGGAGAGATCTGATGGTGGTTCTTGGGTATTCTTTAGTTAAAAAAAAAAGCTTATTTATATACCATAGAGATAAATAGGCTTTCTCTATTATCTATTATTAAAAAATTTTTTTTTCATGTTGAATTTGAATAATAATTTTAAGATTAAATTTAATTTCAAGTATTGTGTTCCATAGATATATTTTTTACCTTAGATACATTATTGAATCTACAATTTCATACCGCAGCTTAATTATATAATTATTTAATGTTTTTAGTTGTTTTTTTATTATTTATTACTTGCTTTTTTTAATTATTAATACGCTTTGACTACATACCATATACATCAATTTATAATTTGTTATTTGGGAATTTATTTCAACGAAATTTTTATTTTTTTTTATAGGGATTTAATATTGTAATATTGATATTATACCGTGATTGGTCGAACCTTTTATTATAGACTATATATATATATTAGTATTCTATATACATTTATGGAGATGTGATTATTAAATGTATTTATTTATATTATATGTGGGTATTACATGAAGATAAATTTGTATAAGGTATTTAACGATTTCCTTATAATTATTTATTGTTTATTTAACGTTTAATAACTATTAAGATTAAAAATGATTATCAAGAGATTTAATAAAGGAATTGTGATTTTAATCTCTTTAGGTGATAAAAGAGATGTCTTGAAATTAATTTGAAATACGGGAAGAAGGTTGAGAAGGATGGTTTTATTATTAAAATGAGTTTAACTAGTTCATGTGGTAGCCTGGTAGGTTGGCAACTTCGAGTAAACAACGAAGAAGGTTGACTTATCTGAAAAAAATTATACAGGAAAAGACATGCAATAAGATTACCACAAGGATAATAAATGAAGTGACACTTGTCCTGGAATTTTATTATTTTTTAGATATGTTTAGTTCTTAAAATGTAAAGAGGAGTACTACGATATGAATAAACTACATTAGATGACCATATGGGACGCATTTCGATTGGTTCTTTATTTAGAGTAGAAGCTTTCGCTAGTTACCAATTTTTTTAGTTGTTGAAAAGACTCTTGTTATAGTTAAACTTTACTTACATGTATTAGTTAGAATCATCCAACTATATTTCGAATGAATAGAGATTCTTTTGAATTGTTGTGTAGTTATAATGAAAATGCAAAAAAATTCCTGGCACCTACCAACCTTGAGTTTGTAGACGGTATTAACTGATTTCTGAAATGAATCGACTCAATTTGAGCAACTTATTCCGACCTACGCCCATGTTGTATCAAAAGAGGGAGTTAAGATCCAACCTGAATTTATTTTATTTTCCGTCCATTTCCTTGTAATTTGTAGCATTTTTCTTATTTTGTCTTGTTTGAATTTGTTATACTTTATTTCTGATTAATAAGTCAATAGAAAGACTTGTATTTTCGCCATATTCTGCTAACGCTACTCACTTCTTTATTAATATGTATTAGACGCAATCGTAAATGATTGTGGTTCTATAGAATCATTTACTAAATAGAATTTTTTTTTTAGCTATAGTGTATAAAGATATTAAATTTTATTTATTAAAGTTTTCTTCATAGCTTCTTTCTTTAAGAGGTCGGGTTATTTAATTTTGGCATTAATTATATTTATAAAGTATATATATTTATTTTATTTAATAATTATTATATTATTATTATATTATATATTCTTATTATAATTATATATATAATATATATTATAATAATATATTATAATTAATTATATAATATATTATATAATAATATAATATTGTATATATCTAGAATTGAGGTGAACAAGAGTTAGACAACGATAGACTTTCAATAGATGAAAACTATATGATACTAGGTATTAATATATATCTCAGAATTCTTGATAAATAAGAAATTATGGAAGTTAAGCGTATGAATTTGTATGGAAAATGAAAAAAAATTATTTTTTTTATTTTTTTTTATATTCAAATAGACCAGGTCAGAATACTAACTATTTAGATGGTATGAATATGTTGAAAAGATTTTATTTTTTTTTACTAAAGAATACCTGAGGGGTATACCGCACCGATTGGGTCTCGGCCTGGTGCAGACGGGGTGGACTATTTCCCCTCCGGGGGTTCGGCGTTTTGTTTTGGGTGTACGGGGGTTTGTCTAGGGTATGGAAGTCCCTCTGTCCACGTCGGTCGGCCTAAAAAAATTTTTGCTGATTCCTATATGTTATTAGTTTTTTTCTATCGTAGTTTTGGAGCTTAAAAAAATAAAAAGTAAATTTTTTTTTTTCATTTTCCATACAATTGTGATACGCCTGATCATATTGTTTATAGTTTCTGTTATTTGTTTTCCGAGATATCTAGCGGATACTTTTTAGTTTGGGCCCATATATATATATTTATTATATTATATATATTTATATTTATATATAATATTATTATATATATATATTATATTAGTATTTTTATATATATATTATATTTTATATATTTTAATATTTATTATATTTTATTATTATGGTAGCTATATATTTAATATATATATTATATATATATTATATATTATATATATATGTATTTATATTTATATATTTATATTATATATTATATATGATATATAATTTTATATTATTATATATATGGTCATCTTAGCATGTCTAGAAGGTTCGAATTTTGATGCGTATAAGAGATACTTATAGTTGTACCTTGTCATAGTATAATTATATATTATATAATTAATTAATATAATTATTAATTATATACATTAATATATATGCACATAATAATATGTATAATATAATATATTACATCCATCAATACAAAATCCTTATCATATATAAAGATATTGTGATTATAATTACTTACTTTAATTATAAAATAGAAATTAATCAATAGACAGGATACATTGACGGCAATACATCGCGTGCTACCGATCATACATGCACAAGTGATGTGACCTACTTTTTTGCGTACAAGTATACTTTGGGTAGACTTGGGGTAGGTTCCATTTTTGGGAGCCTGTCCTAGGACACATCCATTTACTAAACGTACGGGAAAGGATCATTGCTCGGATTTCTGGTCTAATTTTAGTGCGGAAAATAAATAAAAAATATATTAATAATAATGGGTATAGAAATTTGAGAGATGAGAAGTAGAAGGAGGGAAGGAGTATCGAGTTCTTATTGGCATATAGGTAAGAGCTCTAGGGTTATATGGTGTGTTAGAGAACACTATATATAGATAGCAATACACATAGAGTTGGTGTGGAGCTTTAGCTTAGTTTATCTCTTGCACTCGACAAAGTATCTTAGAGATTTTATTTTAATTGAGTTCTTTCAGTTCAATAATGTGTATTAAATTAAATATAGGTTGTAATTGTTTTTATAACTCTTATTGACTGTTGATATTGACAGTGTAGTGCCTCAAGTTTGAATTGTTCCGCAAAGCCATGTTCGCACACGTGCGCGCTCTTCCTTCAGCTTCACCCGTAGGTGGGAGTGCGGTGGTCGTGATTGTCTCTTCACATCTCTGATTGTCTATGTTGTTCGGTGGATATGTTGCTGTGTACTTCGCGGTCCTTTGGCTATTATGGTATTTGGATGCGTGAGCATATGTGATTTTTAAGTATCCTTTGTGATTACACTCATAGGCACACTCAGAACATTTAATAATTTTATATTTTGATGCGTAAGGATGTGCTGTTTTAAGTGTCCTTTCTGATTAAACTCATGGCCACTCAAAATTATTCTAAATAATTTTATATTTTAATGTTTAAGCATGTGAATCTTAAAGCTTCTTCCTGATTTACACTCATTACTAATTCATAATTTGTCCAAAATTTAAATATCATTGTTAGGTAATGTGCTTGGTCATTAATTTTGTGTAGTATTGTATATCGGATTTGTGGCCGTTTAAGTGCTTGTCTTGTGTACTATCTTTGCACTAACTAATCATCTGCGGCAAATCACTCAGAACATTAATAATGTTTCTACCACGTTATTCTTCATAGTTCTAAATGCGCACTTTTGCTGTTTTAATTCTTTATTTTCTTCTTTTCTGTGAAATTTGTGAAGTATCATATACGGTTCCAGCTAACATGTAGTGTAATGTTTTAGATATTAATTCTTTTTGTTTATTTTATTGGTATTTGTCGTTAATCGCTCTATGTTCATTTTGACGAGCTTGATTACTCTCTTTTTTCTTGTTATTTTTCTCACGTATTCGACCATAAGATCTCATTCACCTCGGAGTATACCTTTAACATTATTTACTATTTTCCCATGTTGTATAGCATTTTGTTTGATTTTATGGTCTAGTGCGCTTGCTCTTGGCTTCTTTTGTGGATGGTGGATATCTCTCTCATAGTCACACTTCTAACATTATAAATATTTTAATTATGATGTTCTCTCGTAATAATGTTTTCGTACTCTAATGTTGAAAAACTCACTAGATCTACTATTATTATTCTCCACTACTCAATACTAAAATCATTATATTAAATAATTTATTTTATACTTTGTATCCTTAAAGCATTAGTAGTTAGCTTTTAATAGCTACCTTTCTGGATTATACACACCTTTCATAGCCACATCTCAGAAACATTTCTTAAATCCAATTTTTATTTTCTTTTTATTGCACAACCAATGTGCTATACTCTTTATTTATATCTTCTCATTACACTCATAGCCACAACCAGAACACTTTTTAAATAATTTATATCTTTAGCATGTGTACCGTTTTGTGTTTTATAAATCCTATTTAGAAGCGCTTCCGCTTTTCTCATGTACACTCGAAGTGATGTCGCCCACTCTCTTATCACCCATGTTTTCCACACTGGGACATGGTGGTATGTAGTCTATTTATTTAGTATGCACCTAATTATCATGGTGGTCGCTATTTTAAGCTTCTTTTTCCCAGATTCGCTTGCAACGCTGATGCTCTCTAGCCGCAGCTGACGGAACCTCGCGCCAGGGGGAGTACTATTTCTAATAAAGACTAATGGGTGCTGTTTATCATTCTTTGATGCGGGTCAAGCTTAAGGGTGGAATTTCTTAAGCAGTTGCCTCCTGGTTTGTGCGTCTTCAGATAGACCAAGGCTCGCGGAGGAGCTATCTACCTCAGATACGTTGGGTAGCGTTTATATTCGTTATGATGTGTGTAGTGTTCTTCATGGTCTGTAAGAGGGCGTCTCTCACTGGTCTGTAGCAGGGGGCAGTTTATGTCGCCGCGTGGTTGGTCACTTTCTACTCAGTCGTGAGACAGTTCATCATTAGCTGCGAGAGGCGATCTCTAGAACATTCTTCACCATAGATACAATTGCTTGGGGCATTTTTCATTAGATGCGCGAGGGCGTTTATACTAGGCAGGACGGGTGAGTTTCCTCTGTAGAGCGGGCGCCTCGTTCTGCATGTACAGGCGCGTCTCTTCAATTGCAGCCGGCGAGAGCGTTACTTCTAAGGTTCGGAGGAAGTTTAATTTTTATAGTGTTTATTGATCCGGCTGGAAGGTCATGTTGTTGTAGTTGGTCTTTCAAGCGTGGCTTTCCCTTTGCAGACAGAAGATGCAATGGATATTTCCTCTGAAGAGTCAACATGTAACAGTAATCTTTTTTACTGGTTGTCATGGTATTCCAACACCCACCATCACGGTTGGGACGGACGAGGAATAGGTTGAGAGCTGATATATCATACGCGTGGTATAAATAATGTGAAATTTTTGAATGTCTCCGTTAGGCTCGGCTTATATCACTGAGAGTGCACACAGTCACGCAAACGCACAGCACTGTGCTAGACGAATCCCACGCATCTTTGTCTTGTATCGCATCAAAATATTAACAAATTTGAGGTAGTCTTCTGCTTGAGTGGTGTTTTGCTGGTCTTTATGGAGTGGCTTTTTTTAATTCGGTTCTGGTGAAGCTTGTTTGATATAATGCACGTACCCTGGTTTGCTCTTGCTCTGTGCTTGTTTAGGCATTTCATTCCAAATTATAAAATTATCTTTAACGTTCAATGTCTCGGAAGTGTTGTACATAATGAAGTGTTTAATGCTTGAGGTATATGATTACTGGAATGCGCTTCAAGATTACACGATGCTCTTTAAACATGACAAGGAAATTAGTAAATATTTACAGTGTTCTGAGTTTGGCTTACGATTGAGCTGCATGCACCTAACCGGAGTAGACTTTCACGATTGATCTCACACTTGTGTCTTTCACTGTGTCTTAATCTTACAATATTCAAAATTTATCTCTTATAATATTGTGGAGTTCTTCGGTTACTGATGCTTTGCTTAACTGCCTTTATAAGGTCTCTCAAGTCTTTCTAATAATGCCACATCATTTGTTTTAGTGCATCTAAAATATTACAAATCATTAAATGTTCTCGAGTGTGATACCTATGAGTGTAATGAGAAAGGAAGCTTAAGATAACACATGCTTAAACATTAAAATATAAAATTATTTAAATCGTTTTCTGAGTTTGTTGCGTTGTGAGGCTTTGGCTCAGACTCTGAACCACTTTATAGTATTAAATCACTTTACACACATCGTATCTAATTAATAATTATAAAATTAATTAATTGTACGCCGAGTGTTGTGCTATGAGGTGAGAACCTCAAATTTACAGTAGTCTTAGTACGCAGTATGCTTTAGCATCAAAATTATTAAAATTATTCTAAATGTTCTGAAGATGTGATCCTATGAATCATGTAATAGAATACAGGAAGCTTATCGTCATACTACATTGCTTAAACTATAAAAACTATATAAATTATTAAAGTTCTGAGTTGTTCTGACTATATGTAGCTGTAATATCAGAAGCGATAATATATAGCTCTATAACTATTGATAATAATATAAAAATATTAAATTTTTTGAGTGTTGGCTACTAGTGAGTGTATCATTCCAAATAAGTGTAATAATGCTATATGATTACATAACATGCTTCACGCATTCAATATAATATATAAATTATTTAATAATGATCTCTTGTATAGTGACTACTATGAGTGTAATGAGAAAAGACAGTTTTTATTTTTCTTCTTTCAAAAAATTTTTTTTTAAATATTAATTGTTCTCTTGAGTGTGTGCCCTTTATTACATTTAATTCTTATATGTTGATACAAATAAAATATATATTCATCTAATCTATACGATATTTATAATATGTCTTTCGAGTTGTGACTATGAGTAGTAATCAGAGAAAGGAAGCTTAAGATTTACATGCTTAAACTATTTAATAAAATTATTATAATTAGCAATTTATCAATATTTCTTGTGATAGTGTGTTGGCGCCTAGTGTATGTGCCATAAATTTCAATTACTACTAGAAGTGATATCACTATACGATCCAGATATCACACTACTTATCGTCTTTATATTCAGGGATAAACTATAAAATTTTAAATGTCTCTGATTAGTTGCCTTATGAGTGTAATCCATACAAAGGATCTCTTTATCATATAACTCAACTATCTCACGTTATAATTTTTCGCATTACCAAATATACTATGAGCGAAGAATACATACTGACACAACTATCAATTCACTAATGGAGGAGTACCAGAACCTCCATTTAGTGGTGCTGTCAGGTGGGTGAAAATGCTTCTTTCTATTAATCAAGTTTCACTTGTCATCCCATAACATTTTATCATAATTAATCATTAATCCTTTTTCGTATCTCTATTCTGAGTTTTTTTCGAAAGAGAAATGATATAATGGTCTGGTGAGAAGAAACCAGCCCGAATAATGTTGCTCTGATATGTCTGGTACGATTACTGGCAACCTCAACATATAGTGTTACTCGCAGAGTTCCACAGGTACTTATATCGATGTACAACTGGTGCACTGAGAGAGCTCACCTCGATAAAACAGATTCGTGTCGTTTGGCCCTTCCTCTTATACATTAGTTACGTATATATATATAGAGTATACACAACATTTTTCCAACACCTTTTGTTGTTTCCGAGTTGCACGTGCGCATTAACCGCACTCTTTAAGGTCAATACGGCATAGATGAATTTAATTACATAGTATAATTTAAAAAAAAAATTTTATTATATATATAGTATTTATATTATATTATATTATATATCATATTTATTATATTATATTATTCTTTATATATATATATATTTATTATATATATTAATTATATAATATATATTTATATATCTATATGATGAGTAGTGAATGGTGCTTTTTGGTATCTAGCTTTTCGATATGAGGATAGAGTATGGGTTGAAATTGGAATTGTGTATAAAAATAGTGCATCGAATCCGTGTACATTTCAAGTCTGTAGGATGTATCATTAAGAGGGGGGTAACCGAGAGGTAGGCTACGCACCGCGTTTGCCTTTGGCTTCCAACCCAGTGAGTTAGGCCTACGGCAATCCATCGATTAGGTGTTTCGATGGCCATGAGAGAGGACGGCGATGGCGCGCGCGCGTGCATACGTGTTATTATTATTTATTATTAGTGAAGATATCGTTTCCCGAGGATCGAATTGAGTCGAAACGTTTGTAAGGGATGTTTTTTGCACTTTCGCTTGGAATTCGAGAGGTTTCTTTTCGATCCCGTTTGATCGATATATATACTTACTGGGTTTATTGAGTTTACCGTATGCTTTCAACTTTGGTATATTATTCTAAATGAAGGTATACTGATCTCGCGAGTTTTGGGTGACGCGGTCCTAAGGGGGTGTTGCCCTTAGCGCAAGGTAAATTCATCCTGAAAGGTTAGGCCTTACGAATCGGAAGTGAAATTTGGATGTGCGCTATATGCATGGGGCATCTCGGTAGGAGACGGATTACGTCTTCTGTCTCGCCCTGGACGGGGGGATGGTCCAAAAAAATTAAATAATCGTAGAAGACTGAAACTGGGAGAAAGGGTAGAGGAGTCGGAGTCGGGATCGGAGTCGGAGTTGGAGTGGAGTCGGAGACGGAACGGAGTCGGAGTTGGATCGGTTTTCGGAGTCAGGACCCGCGAGGTGGGTCCTTTCCTGAAAAAAGAAGAAGAATGCATGGAATGCAAACAGAGGAAGCAGGAGGAATAGGAGGAATGAGGCTGAGGAAGGATTGAGTAGATACTGGCACGGTGCTGGAGCCTGCGGTGCATGTTAATAAACATTTGTGTAATGATAAATATTGATGTCTTTATATAGGTTTTCGGTCTGTAGATTTCGAAATAATGGTTTCAGAACATCAGAAAAAAATAAATACTTAAATAAATAATAATAAATTTTCTTACACTTTTTATGGTTTATAACTTACAATTTAGTTTTTAATCTAAAGAGTAATCACTAAATCAGCCATCCAGCCCTCCTAATAACTTAGATACTTTGTGATCTATTGATTATTGATTAGGTCACTTTGAGTAGTATTTTGGACTAACATACTAAAATAAGTTTTATACCAGAATACAGACAATTTATGTGGAGTAAAAGTTTTCACATTATAAGTTTACTTAGCGATCATTGAACTAGAAATAATGTACAAGAAAACTTAACTCATTTAACGGATACGGATCACATTAACAAGTTTTCAAACACCTATAGAGTAAGTAACTAAATAGTCAAAAGTAACTTATTCACTTGGTCAAGACATTTCTAAATTAACATGTTAATTTAACTGATGGTATCTTTACCTAAATTTAACTATAACTTGTGTATTATATATAGACGGTGAGTATGTAAGTAACAAGTTTTCTATTAATAAGCTACTGATGTAACAATGTAAGATATAATAACAGAAAATCTGCACATTTGGAGATAACAGCTACATTAAAAAGTCCACATTAACCAGTAAGTACTACAAGACTCAAAAAATTCCTTATCGTTTATAACTATTCAACGGTAGACATGTTAATTTTCATTATAGTATAATTAAAAAATTTAGCTACGTACCTAAGCAATAATCTATGTATAGACAAAACAGATAGTTTTAAACTCTCTGTAAGTAAAACTATGAACTGTACATACTTCACCCCCACCAACACACACACCCCAACACCAACAACAACAAATGATTAACAGCATCATCAATAATGTAGTCAATAAAATCGAACATACGTAGGGATAAAACAGTTTTCGTATTTTATACATTATTTTATTGAAACGAAATTATACATAAACATATATTAAAATTTTAGTTTATTTAAATTATTTATTCATCTGGTCATTGCTAAAGGTAAAGGTTAGTTTATAAGGTACTATCTTAAAGATTATCTTTGAAAGAATGTAGTATAATGTTTTCAGCACTAACATTCTTTCGGTTATATGTGGTTCAACCCAGCCCTTTCTCATTCATACAGAGAGAGTATCCCATCAAGTGATGGAGTTATATAGGATTTGTATAACGCTTATTGGACATGTTTCGGTGTAATACGTCGATTAACGTGAGCTATTGTTATTAAGTCATCGAGTATGTAAACATCGTAATTTGTCGATTTTTGTTTTTTTTTATTTTAAGCAAGATGCTATAATATTTTCAGGTGTTCGACTGTGAACTTACATGATGCGGAATAGAAAGAGTCATAATAGAAGGGTTCATCTTGGCGTAATCAGGTTATATTTCAGAGAGAACAGTTATTTATTAGTCTGATTGTTGTTTCCTGTTAGATATTTCATAAACGTTGACTTCGGATAACAACATTATCTCTCATGTAGGGAGCGATGTGATAATACTTGTGAAATAGACACGAATAGGTCTATTTTTGATTTGGCAGAATACAGCACGTAACGATGATTTGGTTTACGATTAATTATATGAACTATATTGGGCTAAGAAGTCCATTGTGAAGATTAAAAAGTCGTGGAGATGCCGGGGGAGATGTCATGTACCGTACGCGAAAATTCCGTATGATGGATTGATGGTAAACACCTTATAGGTGAGATTTTTCTTCAGCCAATCAGAAGAAGTAACCCAAGATACAGCCAAAGAACCATATCAGTTCAAAAGGGTATATATTTGCTAGCAAAAATAAAGCAAAGAAAACAACCAACCACACAACAAACAAACAGAACAACAAAACACACGGTAGGTACAAAAATAGTTTCTTTATATACAAACGATATTGCTAGTAACATTGTTTTACGTTATTTAAGTAACATAGCTTTCAGAATGAATTTAGCTCGTATAGAAATTAACACATTACCACGATACAACTACAATTAAATTCCATCTTACAGCAGTAAAGACCTCCAGCGTACAAGACGTCTATTGCAGTTTTTCAAGATTTCTAAATATATTGTTTTTTACTTACATTTGATTTACTAGATTCGGTATCATTTCGGATACATAGAAAAAATTGAGTTTCTTTATATTTAAGCGATATGGTTAATTACATGTTTCCAATAATAAAGCTAACATAGATATATGGAATAAGAGGATAATGTACAAGAAACTTACAAATTAGCCCATAATATTAACAGTTAACCATTAAAGTTAACTTAAACAATGTATAAGTAACTAGATTGCTAAAGTACTATTCATATTTTTATAGTTTACAATATACTCAGCCGAAGATTGCTTACGGAACAAGTTTTTAGCTCAATAAGTATGTTAGCGCCTGACTCAGAATATAATGTAATTGCAACCTAACATACCTACGCATGATAATTCAGCTAATCCTGAAAATTCCGTACTTAAGTAAGTGCTACAAGGTTATAATATCGTATGTTCCGTTTTGGCAATATTTGAGCAGATAAAGCCGTATTATCTACAAAATCCCTTAACAAAGTGAAAAGATACCTGCATATTGAACTATGAATTGGAACAGCTATCTTATAAGTGTATGTTTCAGTATACATCATTTGACTATATAAACGTTTACCTTATCAAAGTCTAGGGCAACCTAACATTATCCCCAAACTTACTACATCAGTTTTTAAACATATGTCAGTTACACAGTATAGATCTTTAGCAAAACTCATCATTTTTCTTCCTAACAATTGTGCTACATATAGTATGAATATTGTACTTGAATTCCTATTTATCAAAGATAAAGTAGCTACAGGTATACATATCCCGAAATGTTCCCATTTTCAGCATTTCGAACCAGGTAGAGTTTATCTAACAATTCCTTAAAAAAGTGGCATTCCTTATCGATTAATTGACTATGAATTGGACTATTCATATAGTAGTCATCGTTCGAGTATAAATCATTTGGCTATGAATAAGGGTAACCATTAGCAATTTCGGATGCAGTAATTAAATCCAACAAAAATATTAAATAGCTGTTTCTAACAATTATGCCAGTTACACAGTATATTTACAAACTATCCATTTTTCTAAAATCAGTGTTAATTTACCAGTTGTAATTTTAATAAGTATACTTCCGATAAACAGTCTTCTTAAAGAGTTTAAGACCTAATCAGAAACATGGGTTCCCCATTGAAGGTTTGTGAATCTGGGAGTGGGATAAACCGAAGGGGTGTAAGCGGGTTTAACCCTCGAGGAGGGTAAAGGTTCCAGCCTGGGGCTGCGAATAGTTCGTTTGTGCTGGGGTAGGTCTTTTCTGGCTGTTAAGTATGGATTTTGTTAATGTTAGTTGTTTTTTCGTGTGTAATGTGTTAGATTTTGCTATTGTACAGTATATTTTAGTTTGTTAAGCTATGTTAGTTTTTAACGTGGAAAAATGTTTGTTAGATTATTCGTTGGTTGGCTATAATAAGAATTATTTTTGTACTATGTTGTTGTTGTTGTTTGTTGTTGTGTTGTTGTTGTTGTTGTTGTTGTTGGTTGTTGTTGTTGTTGTTGTGTTGTTGTTGTTGTATGTTGCTGTTGCTGTTGTTGTTGTTGTTAGCTGAATATCTACCCTTTTGAACTGATATGGTTCGTTTGTGCGTTGTATTTCTTTTTATCTTTTTTGATTGGCTGAAAGAAAGAATCTCATTACTATAAGGGTTGTTTAGCAAGATTTCTAGTAGGATTTTTTTCGCTGGGTATGATTGATTCAGTTGTTGTTGTGATTATCAGGAGTATTCGTTTTCTACAATGATGTAGTATTTATATTTAATGTACAAGATGGCTGTTACGTTTGCTGTATTTCTGCAAAGGGTCATAGATAGACGTTTTTCGTTTGTGCAGGATCGGTTCATAAGATTATGCTGGCTATGGGTAGAGGATGTGTTTTGTTCCCGAAGAGATAAGTTTATGATATTCAGGGAAGACACATAAGTGGTTATAGATAGACGGTGGTGTTCTCGTGTGTGACATTAAACCTTGAGGAGCCCATATTGGAACTGTGATTGTGTGATTCTATGCTGTATAGGTTTTTTCAGTTTCGAACCTGAATATAGCGTTTTATAAAAAAGAATTATCGTCTTAAGATGTTGAATATCCGTGTTAATAATGAGCTACGGTGTATATACGATATTTCACGAACATGTGGTTTCATATAACTGCAGTATGAATGCTTTATACTATAGATTGATGAGTTCTTCTCTCTTGTATGAGGAATGAGGGCTGTTGAATCGACTAAGTCGAAATGGTTTGTTTGCCTGATGGCATTTACAACTTCATTTCTTTCAAATCTGAATTGTTTTCATCCAACTCGACATGTCCCGACCTTTGTACCATCTAAATGTAGATTGAATTATATTTTATACTTGATATGGAATGGCGTTGTTTTTATATTTATTGTCTTGGGTATCATCAGGTGTACACGTAGCTTTTGGAACTTTAGCTTTAGGTGAGTTATAAATCTTTAACGGTTGGCCCGCTACTACTCTTCGTAGTCCCTAAGCGCGATTCTGTATAGTAGCTCCTTTGTCGGCTTCTCATTCCATTTTATATATACTTTTCCTCCCCGTCCGTATCTATGCCGTGTGAACGTAGTTTTACTTTCATGGGCCCCCTCACTCTTCTATTACTATATCTATATCTATTCTTAATATTTATATATTTTATATAATTACTTATCTCTTATATATTTCTATACAATTTTCTTTATATATATATAATATCTCTATATATATTCTCTTATACTTTCTACTGTAGTTGGACTCTATCAATATTATATAATCTTATATCTATCTTATTACTACTATTCATACTATTCAATATACTATATCTATACTATATGTATATCTAATTTAATATCTATTATCTATATATATAATTCTATTTATCTGTGCATTATCGTCTTAGCCTAGGGAGCTATTTGACTGAGTGTAGGAATTGGTACATTCTATTCTCTTCTTATCTATATTCTTCTCTTATCTCATATATCATATATCTATATCTTACATAATATATTCATCTATCTTCACTACTATACTTCATCTATCTATTATATCTTATATATCTCATATTTATATCCTATATCATATCTTAAATATATATCTCTATTCTATCTCTCTTCTTCGTGTGTATATATATATATATCTTCATTCTATTAATATATATTGACATTTAGTGACGGTTACTTCCTACTTACTGAGAGCATGTATTAGGTTCTTCACCTTGGTGCCCTTGTTCACTTCCATATATGTATATATTATTTATTATCTTACTACTATGATAGCTTCTGACGTGATGCGCCTTAATCTTTATAGGGCTTGCTCGCATACGTCACCTTATGTTCGGCTCACCTCAGCTCTTATGCATTTTGATCTACGCATAAATCTCCGAGAGATTATTGCAATAGTTGATGTTTCGAGACTTACTGATGAGAGCACTGACTGTAGTCTGTGTGTGTGTGTATGTTCAGTTATGTGTGTGTGGAGTGTTTTGTAAAAGTTTTTATGATATAGTGTGTAGTGTAGTGTGTGTATGTGTGTTGTGTTGTGTATGTGTTGTATGGGTGGTTGATGTGTGTGTATGATAGTGTGGTGATGTGTATGATATATTGTGTGTGTGTGTGTGTTGTGTTAGTGGTGTGTATGGTGTATGTAGTGTTGTGGTTAGGTGTGTGCTGTGTGTGTTGTGTTGTTGTGTAGGTGTGTATAGTGTGTTGATGTGGTTGATTATGTGTGTGATGTTAGTGATGTTGATTAGTTGTATGTGTATCGTTATATAGTGTGTTGATTGTGTGTTATTATATAGTATTAGTAGTTGATTAGGTTAAGTGTGTAGGATATTAGTTAGTGGGGTGTCGTTATCATGTAAAAATTTTTATGCACTACTTGCTGAAGCTATAGCACGCACAGTGGTGTACATGTTGGTGATTGTGTGTGGAAGATTTAACCGCCCTGCTGGGTGTTTCGATACGCCATATATCGTCTCGGTGTGAGTTGAATAGTGTGCGAAGTTGTATTATCGCGAGTGTTGACCAGTGATGGGCCTAGCATATGTATAGACATCACCATTTAACTGCTGAATAGATTCCTATCTTCCAGACTAAGGAGCATGTCAATTACTAGACAGATAGTGCATCTGGTGTAAGTACCTGGGACATTGGGCTGAGGTTGTTTTGAGATATAGTAAGTTGTGCTTCAGTAAGTAATAGTTGGGTGGTGTAGCTACACCCATTGCTTTATGTCAACGGAGTGTCTGATGTGGGTTTCGGGTGTTCGAGACGCGAGCAGAGCACTAGGTAAATTTGTCCTGATTATATATGTATTATGTTAGTGTGTTAGTGTGGAGTAATGCTGTGTATTAGTAATGTGTATATAGTAGTTAGTAGTGTGTATGTATCTGAGTGAGTGTGTTGTAGTGTATGTGTCATACGTGTATATGTTGTGTGTAGTTGTGTATTGTAGTGTTTATGTATGTGTATGTAGTATGGTGTGTATTAGATGGTATATTATGTGTGTGTGATACGTTATATGATTATGAGTTATAGTATATAGTGTTATAGTGTGTGTTAGTGTCTGTGGTATTAGATAGTTAGTAGTGTGTTGAGATATATAGTTAGTTAGTGCTTAGTATAGTTATACTATAGATATTGAATTGATAGTATGTGTTATATAGTGAGTGTTAGGTTATATAGTATATTGTGATGTATATTATATGATTTGTTATTATATAGTTATAGTTATATAGTTATAGTTGATTAGTGTATTATGTGTTATATATATATATCTTTAGAGATATAATTAAATAGGTACAGGGTGTTTGACACAATAGTGGCAGTTGAGAGAGGATTGAGAACGTGATTGTTTGTGTCGCTGTCTTTAAGGTGCTTCTCAAGGTTTTGTGTTCGCGCCAGGAGTTGAAAAATAGTACATGAGCATGTTGTAGGGCAAAGGGGGAAAAATAGAGATAGAGGAAAGCGTTATAATTGGAGAAAGGAATTGTATGCAGATCGACGCCTTGTTCAAGGTCAGCAATAAGCACAAGTTTTAATTGTATAACAAAGGAGGTATTGTGCATTATTTATTCGGCGATGATTGTTTTAAATACAGTTAGTGCTCAATATAATCCTTAATATACGATTGGCAGCTTAAAGTGAAATGACTTTTGGTAACATTTTTTTGTTTCTTGTACCTCTTATAGCAAGACCATTTTGATTTGATTGGAGTGATGTTTAATTTCACGGCTATCAAGAGCAATTTATCTTTGTTTTTGTATTTTTGCCTTAAGTGAATTTACTTTCATGATTAGTTAGCGAGCGTAAAAATTCTCTTGGGGTTTAAATTTGTAATTAATTAATTTAGTAACACTAATGATAAAAGGATACAAGTGGTGTCAAATTAAGCATGCCGTAAAAAAATATAATCCTTTTTAATGTTTTTCCCGCAGTGTAACAAAAATAAATCTTTTTTGTTCTTGTTTTTATTATTGTTTTTTTACAGACTCTCCTTGGCGATTCCAAATATGTTTTTAGTTTATCTCTAGCATCGACCGTTTTATGTTACGATTTCATAAAGTATTTATCGGCATCTTCTCATTTTGTAAGGGTCATTTACCGCATCGCGCTGAGGTAAATTCAGTTGCCATTATGTTTTATGGGGAATTCCATTCTTAAGAACTGATTTATATTATATATATATATATATTATATAGTACGTATATATATATATAATATATCTTATACTATAATATATATATACTATATATTATATACAAACTTAGAATTTGCGTTTGACCGGCGGTAGTAACGACCCCACCATGCTCTTGACAGTGATCGGTAGCAGGGCGGAATGTGCGTTACTGCTCGGAGCCTTGTACCCTCCTCTTCCGTCTCCTCTTTTTCCTTCCTCTCCCTCCTCAAGGGCTGCCAGCTGCCTCTAAGAAACTTAACGCCGTGTCTGTCCGGTGTTAATTGGCAAATTCTTTGTTATTTTAACTTAATTCTAATACACGTTTTCTTCGTTCATTTCTCGAAAAATAATCATGCCCCATCATTATATTTACCTCTATTTCCATTCTCCTCCTTTTCAGTAACTTTCAGTTTCTGGTGCTAGGGTAAGGGAACACTAACTACCTATATTGGATGACTTTACCTGCCCCTACCAACGTTTCCTGCTAAAGTGACTTGGTAATGCTCTCTATCCTAACTTGAGTTTTTTTCAAGGGCAAAAGTCGTTGGCTCTATCAATTGGTCAAGTTAATTTGTCGTTCTTCTTTGTCCCACAAAGATGCCATTCATCATTGGGGCCTTATCTTTTATACCTACAGTCTTTCTCTTGAAACTTTCTTTTTCAAAGCAGTCTACAAGTGCAGAATCTTCAAACATTGCATCCGTTGTCCTAATCTCACGTAGAACCTCATCCATTATTTATAGTTAAAGCTGATTGCACAAGCCTTTCAGCCTTTAGCCATACACCATTAAATCCTATGTGGGGGAAGGAGAATTATCCATAGGGCTTATTACATCACCTTGCACCATTTTATTGACATGCTTTAGCGGTTGCCGATCCTTTCGTGGCGATCTGTTCTCTTTAGAAATAAATACGATAGTGGCCTTGTTTTTTTTTTTTTTTTAAAACCGGTTTGGCTGTTCGGACAGGAGTTATCGCAGTTGAAATTCAGTTGACTAACTACAAGAATTAAAATTTTTACTTTTGTAGCCATTATATAACAACCTATATATTTCGATAATTTTTAATGCATAACTCCTAAAAATGGAGAAATATATATATATATATATATATATATATATATATATATATATATATATATATATATATATATATATATATATATATATATATATAATAAAAATATAAAATTTATTTATATATCTATAATTTATATAATATATATAATTATATACAATTATAAATAATACTAATTACATATAATCATTGGTACACAAGGCATATTGTGCACAACTACCACAAATACATGTTACTGTTTCAATTTTTGAATTATCACTAAGCAACACACAGCGATGCACATAATATTCTGTCTGTTTTGCACATTAATAAAACATTGATATCATAACAAAAAATGTTTACTCAAAACCAAACTTCGATATATTACGTCAACAAAATTACATTTTGTTACGCACTGTGGCTGATTACGCATCGAGACAATAATACGTAATTGCATTATCTCTACGCTCCGGTGTTTGCATTCGCTCCGTGTGCCCAAATGCATTTGGATTGGTGCACCTGCTCGGACCGCGCAGTTCTCCAAAGATTAAAGATCATACTTTTTAAAATAATACATTGAAATTAAAATGGAGTATTGCAAAATAGTTGAAGTGTAATAATAAAACTAGCATAACATAAAAATATTAAATACATTGAAAATAAAGAGTTTCATTTAAAAGGAATGCGGCAAAGGTGCCGTTTACATTAATATATTTGACTTTATCTTCGATAATAATTAATCATTGATGGTCTGATGAGTAGAATGTCGGCTTCTTACCCAAGTGATACGAGTTTGAATTCACTTCCCGATTAATATACGTGGTATAGAGATACTTGGAAATTTACAGAAGAGAAGACGTTGCCTGTGACGTCACTGTCATGAAGTTGCTAAACCATGTGCCAAATATCTAATGTTGTGGGCTATGTGTCAAAAAATATAAGATGGTGGCCTGAACAAGTGTTGGTGACATGGCGAATAGCGTGAGAAAAAATATTAGCCCTTAGTTAGAACTCGAACTCTGGATTCTAAGTATATGACGACGTCATAGTGTCATAATGTTAAAAAGTCATGACGTATATTGCGATGTCTTCAAAGGGTTAAACTTTTCTTGAAGTCATGTTTCTATGTTTCAAGTCATTAGGGCGTTGCAAGGCATTTGGGTGTTAAAAGGCAAGTGGAAACGTGTCAGAGCACTGTTAAAAATATTTACAATTGAGCCTGGTAGAGTGTCATAATGAGCGTGACACCAATGCTAAGTTAGATTGTATTTGTGTGAAATAGCTAATAAATAATTATACTTATAATAAATTGTTTATAAATAATGTTTATTAATCATGTAGTAATCTGAGGTTTTTACAGATAATATAATTTGGGCTCTATGTAATTTAGGGCTCAAGGAGTGTTTGAGGTATATATTACTTATCTTTTAGTCATCAAATATACGAGAAAATATTTACATAATTTGATAAATAATTATATTATAATTATAATAGTCTGAATAGTATAGCATTATAATTTATATTGTTCTATGTATAGTATATATAATTAACAAAACTTATAATTTTGATAATTTACATAATGTTTCATTATATTTGATTTAACTATTTCAGATAATATTTTGGGCTCATAGGTATTTAGGCAGGTGTTTGAGGTATCTCCTTGCACAATGATTAATACTAATAATTTATAATATTTATAATGTAGTGAGAAAACGTTGTCAAGCTTAATTTTATTTAGTTTTATATATTTATGTAATATACATTGAAATCTAAATTTGTAATATATTATAATTATATATATATATATATATATATATATATATATCCAATCACTGTTATTGCATTAAAGCTATAAGATATGATTTCAGATAATATTTTTGGGCTCCTAGGTAACTTAGTTCGCAGGTGTTTGAGGTATCTATCTTTGCACAATATAAATTGAGTAAATTAAATATTCAATACATTATTTAGTGACCGAAACTTGCGAAGTCAGCTTATTTATATTTTATATGTGTAATAGCAAAGAATTCTAATTTGTTATAATATGTTAATATTATATACTGTTAGATTCCTGTTTTCTTCAGATTTTTATGAAAAATAATTTGCTTACGACGATAAATCAATAGTAACACATGCCATTGTTTTTTGTTGGTATTTTACTTATTGATGTTTACATTAATATTATCTGTAAACAGATATGATTTATATCTTGCTCATTTTATTAATGTATATTATGTTATATTATTATTATTATTAATTATTATTATTAAGTTATTGAGAATAGTAACAAGTCATTATTTATAATTTTGAGAGTTAATTTATTATTATTATTAATTTTATGATATAATATATTATATTATGTATTAAATTACAGTAATTAATATTATATCTATATATCTCTGTCTAATATTATATAATTATTAATTTCAGTATTCATATGTTTGACTATTAAATGCGAATCTCCAGATATTATAAAAATTTGGGCGGCATATAGTTTAATATTTATTTTAGGGACATAGGTGAATATTTGTATGTATATATTCTCTCTTATCATCGACAATGGTTCCATATCACGATTAAATATATTTAGCATAATTATCATGAGTTATTATAATATATAGAGAATAAGCGTAGTCTAAGACTTTATTTATATATATTGTTTTTATGTGTATAGCGAATGAAAAAATCTAAATAATTTGATTATAATATGTTTTATTAACATGTTAAATATTAGGTATTCAGAGAAAAAATATATATTATTTGAGAAGCCTCGCTAGGTAAATTTATAGTAGTTTTAGGTTTATGAGGTACATTTTAACCGTACATTTTAACCGTACATTTTAACCTTACATTTTAACATACATTTTAACCGTACAATTTAACCGCACATTTCAACCTTATTTTCTATAGTTTTCGTGGTGTTACCAATAGAAGTTAAATTTAAAATGTCGCGAAGATAAATTTAAAATTGATGAATAAATTAAAATTTAATAATTAACATATTAATTTTAAAAATTAAATTAGATCTTTGGGCTTTTAATGATATAGATATAAGAAAAGTGTTTTCTCTATATTCTCATCATGATTTTCATATAATATTTTATAGAACATATGATGCAGTACATCATGTTAGTAGAAGTATATATACGGTTTCAGATAATTAATATTGGTGCTCGCTAAGTATAAAACCCTTATGCTAATGTGTTTGAGGTATCTACCTTTGCATAATACCAGTTAAAATTAATTTACACAATTTTATATGTTAAGTGATTAAGTCAGTATATAAGTCAAGCTCTATATTAATAATGGTTTTAATGTGTAACTATAGCTATTAATAGGAAATATCTAATATTATTTGATTTAATATTATTGTATATTTCATGTTCATGTTAGATCGGTTTTCAGATAATAATTTGGCATCCTACGGTAATTATTAGGTTTACAGGTGTTATTATGATTAGGTATCTCCTTTGTGACACAATTACTGAGTATAAAATTTTACATTAGGTGTATTTAGATTATAACATCATATATGAGCTATATTCAAGACTTATTTTTATTTTATAAATATATATATAATTGATGATATAATAACAAAGAATACTAAATTTGTTAATAAATATAATATATATTAATTTACATTATAATATGACTATAATTTAAATAAAGTATTTCAGATATAATTAAATATTTTATGGGCTACCTATAGGTAATATTAATAATGACAAGTGTTTATGAGAAGTTTCTATCCTTTGACTAACAACTTAGTTAATATTAAAAAAATTTAAATAACATTTATTAGTAGATAAAGCGTAGTCAAAGCTTATTTTATATTGTTAATTATATATGATATATATATAGACATAATATATATAATTTGTTATTTAATATATATATATAATAATATGCATATCATGTTAGAATCTGAGGTATTCAGATATAATAATATGGTAAGTACTATATAGTAATTATTTAGGTACAGGTGTTTGATAGGAATAGTTCCTTTGCAAATAATATACCGTTAAAATATTTACAATTTGATTGAGTGATAAAGCGTATTACAAGCTTATTATATATTATTTTTTATTATTCGTGCAATAGCATACGAAATACTAGCAAGGAAATCTAAATATATGTATTCATGTTAGATTCGGTTAGTACAGATAATTAAATTTGAACTCCTGGATAATTTAGTATATCACAGTGTGTTTGAGGTATCTATATTGCACATTGCACAACCGAAAATATTTACAATTTAATGTAGTGAAAAAGAGTGTGAACCGCTTATTTAATAAATTATTTTTATGTGTATATAATTATATATATTAAAGGCAAAGAATTTATCTCAATTTTTTATAAATGAGTATTGTAAAATGTTTCATTACGAGTATTCAAGATAAAAATAATATATTATGGGTTAATAATAGGTAGTTATAAGTTTTATGGATAGTTTATGTAAGGTATTTCCTTTGTTATGACAAACCGTAATATTTACATATTTAATGTAGTGATATAAAGTATAGTCCCATAGCCTATTATATGTTTTTTTATATGAGTAATAGCAAGAAAATCTATATAAATTTAGTTATAAATTATATATATTTAATTATTTAAGATCGGTTTCAGATAAATAATTTGGGCTTCTCCTAGGTATTTTAGGCAGGTTATTGATGAGGTATCTGACTCTTTTGCAAATTACTAGTAAAATATTATTAATACTCACTAATTTGATGTAGTGATAGAGCGTTATTACAATATATGACTTATTTATTTATATGTTTTAAATAAAATATATTATGAATATAAAAGTAAAAGAAAATCTATATTTGTATTATTATAAATTTTAGGGCGTGGGTCGGAGTTCATGTAACGCAGGTACATAATTTAGAGGTCATTGGTTGTGTTGGAGTATGAGAGTGACTCTGCGCACTGGGTCATCCTAGGCGGGATCACATTTAGTATTGTCAACGGATATGAGAGCGTGCGGTGAGTATACTCTCATTGCTCACTAAACAATATACCCGTAAAATAATTTACCATTTGATGTAGATACGCATTTAAAAAATGACTTGAACTGTGAATCTGAGGCATTACTCTCTATATCTTATTATTATTGGTCATGGTATGCTTGATATCAATTAAAGGGTTCAGTAATTAAGTAAATCCTTATGGAGTATTTGTTCTCAATAACTAAGGAGTGGAGTGGTCAAATCACTTTCCATTTTTTTATTTCTCGGTTTCAGAATAGAAAATCTGGGCTCACTGTAGTTCCTACCTCTACACAGAGAACACAATGTGAGAAATGAATAAGACTCCAATTACTTGTAGTCACAAAAGGGATAACGTAAAACTAATTCACACCATTCACTTCGAGTTAGTGATTAATAAACAGATGTCTGATAGCTTACACCACTGATTGTTCTATTATTTGACTTTATTTCTTAATTTAATCACTATTGTGGATAGTTCCTATCACATTCATCAAAGAAATCTATTGAGATTATAAGTGAGTGAGACAATAATAGTAAATCTCATGGACAGACGCCATTATATATTATATTCATTAGTTTATGAATTATTATTATTATTATTTTATTCGTTATCCAGTATAAAATATTTATATTAATTTTTGTTATATACTTATCCTTATTATATTATTATTAATAATATGGTCTAAATTTTGAATTTGATAGTTTATATATTCACTTTTTAGTAACAAAAAGGGAGATTAGAAAATAATATTGACAGTTGTACATTAATATATGTCAGTTTAATAATTTATTATATCTATTTTAATTTATAATTAATTTATTTTTATATATTAGTTTAATTAAATCAATCAAATTGATTATTATTATTATAAATATATTGATATAATTAATTATATTTGATATATTTATTATTATTACTATGTTAGATTATCTGAGTTGATTAAAGTATTTAATTTATTTAAGAGAGTCTAAATGATTACATAAGTTCACGCGCGCATAGTAAAGAGTAGTGATCTTAATATTTCTGACCTAAATCACACGTAAAATATTTACAATTTTGATCATGTAGTGATAAGCGTAGTCAAGGCTAATTTATATTGTTTTACGTGCAATAGCATAGAAATCTAAATTTTGTTATAATATGTATTATGTTAGATCGGTTTTCAGTAATAATTTGGGCTCCTAGTAAATTAGGCAGGTGTTTGAGGTATTCCTTTGCACAACGTAAATATTTTACAATTTGATGTAGTGATAAAACGTAGTCAAGCTTATTATATTGTTTTATGTGTAATCAAAGAAAACTTAATTTGTTATAATATGTATTCATTGTTAGATCGGTTTTCAGATAATAATTTTGGGTTAATAGGTAATTAGGCAGGTGTTTGAGGTATTTCTTTGCACAACCGTAAAATATTACGATTTTGAATGTAGTGATAAAGCGTAGTCAAGCTTATATATTTTTTTTTATATGAGTAATAGCAAAGAAATCTAAATTTGTTATAATATATATTCATTTTAGATCGGTTTCAGATAATAATTTGTGCTTCTAGGTAATTTAGCGCAGGTGTTTGAGGTATCTCCCTTTCACATCTGTAAAATATATTACTAATTTGATGTATGATAAAGCGTATTCAAGCTTATTTATTTGTTTTTATGTGTATAGCAAAGAAATCTAAATTTGTTTTATATGTTTTATTCAGTTGATCGCGTTTCAGATAATAATTGGGCTCCTAGGTAATTTAGGCAGGTGTTTGATGGTATCTCCTTTGCACAAAAGTAAAACATTTACAATTTTGGTGTAGTGATAAAGCATAGTCAAGCTATTTTATATTGTTTTTATTTGTAATAGCAATAAATTAATTTGTTATAATATGTATTCATGTTAGAAATGTTTCAGATAATAATTTGGGGCTCCTGTTTAATTTGGGGCAATGATTTGAAGTATCTTCTTTGCACAAACGTAAATATTTTACAATGCTGTTGTGATAAAGCGTAATAAAGCTTTTTTATTATTTATATGTGTAATAGCAAGAAATCTAAATTTGTTATAATATGTATTTATGTTAGTGGTTTCAGATAATAATTGGGCTCCTTAGATAATTTTAAGGGCAATGATTGAGGTTATCTCTTTTGCACACCGTAAAATACTTTACAATTGATGTAGTGATTAAAGCGTGTCAATTCTTATTTATATTTTTAATTTGTATAGGCAAGAAATCTAAATTTGTTATAATATGTATTCATGTAGATCGGTTTCAGATAATAATTTAGGCTCCTATGTAATTTAGGCAGGTGTTTGAATTATCTCCTTTGCACAAACCGTAAAAAATTACCACATTTATGTAGTGATAAAGCGTAGTCAAGCTTATTTATATTGTTATATGTGTAATAGCAAAGAAATCTAAATTTGTTAAAAAATGTATTCATGTTAGATCGGTTTCAGATAATAATTTGGGCTCCTAGGTAATTTAGGCAGCTTTTTGATTATCTTCCTTTGCAAAACGCATAAAAATATTTAAAATTTTGCTGTGGTGATAAAGCGTAGTCAAGCTTATTTATATTGTTATATGTGTAATAGCAAAGAAATCTAAATTTGTTATAATATGTATTCATGTTAGATCGGTTTCAGATAATAATTTGGGCTCCTAGGTAATTTAGGCAGGTGTTTGAGGTATTTTCTTGGCACAACCGTAAAATTTTTACAATTTGATGTAGTGATAAAGCGTAGTCAAGCTTATTTATATTGTTATATGTGTAATAGCAAAGAAATCTAAATTTGTTATAAAATGTATTCTGTTGAAATCGCTTCAGATAATAATTTGGGCTCCAAGGTAATTTAGGCAGGTGTTTGAGGTATCTCCTTTGCACAACTGTAAAAAATTTACACATTTATGTAGTGATAAAGCGTAGTAAAGCTTATTTATATTGCTATATGTGCAATAGCAAAGAAATCTAAATTTGTTATTATATGAATTAATATTACATAGGTTTTAGATAATAATTTGGGCTCTTAGGTAATTCAGGCAGATGTTTGAGGTATCACCTTTGCACAACCGTAAAATATTTACAATTTGATGTAGTGATAAAGCGTAGTCAAGCTTATTTATATTGTTATATGTGTAATAGCAAAGAAATCTAAATTTGTTTTAATATGTTTTATTCATGTTAGATCGGTTTCAGATAATAATTTGGGCTCCTAGATAATTCAGGCAGGTGTTTGAGGTATCTCCTTTGCACAACCGTAAAATATTTACAATTTGATGTAGTGATAAAGCGTAGTCAAGCTTATTTATTATAGTCATAAACTGACTTTGGATATAAAACTATTACAATATAACTTGTATGGAAAAGACATATTAGAATAATCTTAATTTTGTTATATATAGTAATTATAGTATATTATCAATTGATAAATTTAGATGTTTTTCAGATAATAATTTGGGCTCCTAGGAGACTCGAAGAGCAGGTTTTTGAAGTATCTTCTTTGCACAACTGTTTAATTATATTTATTATCTAATTATGTAATGATAAAGCTGATAAGTCAGCATTATTTAATATTTGGTATTTTTAGGAAATAAGTAAAGAAATCTAAATATTGTTTTAATATTTATTACATAATTAAGAATCGGTTTATTCAGATAGTTAATTTTGGGCTCCTTGGTAGTTTTAGTAGTTCTCACATGAGATTCGACACGGTATTCCTCTACTGTCACCAATGGGCCCTGGGGCTCACACATTTATCAAGTGGTGTGAGGTTTGGAATGCGAGAGGATAGTATAAAATACGAAAACCGCCCTATTCACGCTCAAGGTCTATTATCGTAATGACTGTGTTATGGTTTTTAAATGAAGAAGAGAAGTGACTATTAAATATTGCAGTTTCGTGAAAAACAGAAGATGGCAAGGAGTTCCACCAGAACAGAAGTTGAGCTTAGATAAGAAGAAAGAGCCACTAAATATCGACACCGAGCTCCTGCGCGCATCTTAAATTGCTGCAGCTTTAGATGTCGGTTTCAAGATAATAATTTGGGGTCAATGTTTCACGAAATAATTTCATGGGCGAGAGCATGGCTCATTCTCGACACACGTAAAATTTACCACCTCTTTAGTGAGTAGTTACTACAAGTGAGTCAATTCGACGCTATGGACTATTAGTGTATTGAGTTCGATCTGCTCGTATCAGTCACCTAGGAGCATAAGCTAACCGTATGGAGAAATGTACCTATACTAGGAAAAAAATGAATAATAAAGGCATGAGAGTGCTCCAACGTTACTGGTTTCGTATAACTAGCTCATGAGTACTTCACTAAGGGTGAGATTGATGAGAGAGCAGAAGTGTTTTGTAGAAGGAGTAATCGTATGTGTACTCAAGGATTCTTCAGCCTTAGAACATAATCATCAATCTCACTCAAATTAGAGGGTGTAGATAGGCCAGGAGCCACGCAGCAGTGTTATCACGAGGCTACTTATTTATATTGCTTCAAAACAAAGTGTCGGTAATTAGGTTTCCCATCTAAATATAATTATAACTGAGAGATTGATTACTAATATGGAGTGTATTGAGCATCATAAAAAGTAGGCAAATGTCTATCATATGCAGACATATGTGGTTCGTATATGCCTAATTAGAACCCGCAGGTGATTTTAGCACGGTATAATCTTGTTGTTGATCCTCCTGTAGGGCTCATTCCAAGACCGTTAGATATTTATGTTTTTATCCACATTTGTTACTGGTAGTGATAAACACGACGAAAGAAGTTCCGATTGCTTATTTAATTTTGTTTTATGTGTAATACAAAAGAAATCTTTAATTGTTATATTATGTATTCATGTTAGATCAGTTTTAGATAATAATTTGGGCTCCTAGGTAATTTAATCAGGTTTTTTAGGTATCTCCTTTGCACAACCGTAAAATATTTACAATTTGATGCAGTAATAAAGCGTAGTCAAGCTTATTTTTATTGTTTTTTTGTGTAATAGAGGATAAGAAATGCTAAATTTTGTTAGATATTACTTCATGTTCGATCGTTTTCAGATAATAATCTTGGGCTCCTAGGTAATTTTGGCCAGGTGTTTGAGGTATCTCCTTTGCACAACCGTAATGAATTTACACATTTATGTAGTGATAAAGCGCAGTCAAGCTTATTTATATTGTTATATGTGCGATAGCAAAGAAATAAGCTAAATTTGTTATAATATGTTTTATGTTAGATCCGGTTTCAGATAAATTTTGGGTTCCTAGGTTAATTTAGGCAGGTGTTTTAGGTATCTCCTTTGCACAACTGTAAAAAATATACAATTTGATGTAGTGATAAAGCGTAGTCAAGCTTATTTATATTGTTTTATGTGTAATAGCAAGAAATCTAAATTTGTTTTATATGTTTTATTGCATTTAGATCGGTTTTTCAGATAATAATTATTGTGGTGACCTTTCGTTAGGTTCGCATATAACTAGTGTAAGGAGCGCAGGTAGGTGTTAGAAGTATTCTCGATAGTATAAAGACACCGGTTACCGTGAAAGAGGTTAGTTCTTATATGTGTGAGTAGAGGGAGGATGCAAGTAAAAGAGAGTGTGCAAGAATCTTCATAAATAATTATTTGTTGAATATATATTATGTTAATCTTTTAGTGTTAATTATTATAAATTATTTGTTGTAAATATATATGTATTCAATGTTTAAATATATATATATATCATATATATATATATATTTAGGTATTATCAGATATATAATAATTGTAGGGCTACACTAGGATAATTATATTCTAATGAGCAGGTATATAGTTTGAAGGTATATCTTCACTATTTGGCATACAACTGTAATAATTATTTATTACAATATAGATGTAGTTAGATAAAGAGTAGTTAAGCCTATTTTTATAATTTTTTGATAATTTGTACTTATGGGGAAAAATTTGAAAATTTTGTTTATACTTTTTATTTATTTTAGAACTGTTTCAGATAGTAATTTGGGCTCCTAGGTAATTTAGCGCAGGTGTTGAGGTATCACCGTTAGGTGAGAGTGGTGATCAACCAAAATCATTACGACTCTATTCTATAAAATAACCACAGGATATTGCTTATCTAAAAAAGATTAATAAAATGAAGCGGAGTCAACTGTAATTTTGTGAGATTAAACGCTCGTAAAATTCGTCGGGCTCTCATTAGGGAAAAAAGTTTTACAGAGTTTCATGAATTATATGTTTATTAGCAAACGCGTTATCCATTAATAGGAATTTTTTGTCTTATAGTGAACCATGCTATTATTCCAATCTCTCACGACGCCATGTTATCGGGCACATTCTGAAATACGCGACAAGACGAAACCATAGTGTATTATCTTATATTGATACACTGAAATATGGAGCCAAGCCTCGTAGTGAATATTTATACGACATGGTTCTAAAGGATAATTTTTTTTAAACTCGACTAAAAATTCGTACTAAAAATAATATTTAATACAACGTCTTATGTATAAGTGAATAAAGGATAGTCAAGACTTATTTTTATATCTATTTATAATATTAGGTAATAAACAATAGAGATAAATTATCTAAATTATTTGTATTATAATAATAATAAAATATTAGTTTGGTTTTAGATAATAATTTGGGCTACTTGGTTATTTAGGCAGGTCTTTGAGGTATGTTCTTGGCAAAACCGTAAAATACTTACATTTGATGTAGTGATAAAGCGGCGACAAGCTTTAAAAAAATTTTTTTAAAATATTGGGTTTTTTTTATTTTTTATTTTTTATTTATTATTATATTAATGTTTATTATATATTATTGAGCATTATATGAATTAACTAAATTTGGTTATAATTATATATTCATGTAGATATCGGTTAAGATAATAATAATTATGGGCTCACTCTCATATAGGTATATTTAATATATGACTAGGTATGTTATGAGTGAGTATTTATTTGAGCCCAACCTTAAAAAATATTAATAAATTTGCCTTAGTAGATATAATTAAAAAAATATCAAAGTAATTATATTAAAATTAGTAATATGTAATCTTCTTTTTAACTAAGAAAAAAATAGACATCTAAAATTGGTATACACGGGTAATAACGTGGCTATAAATGATGAAAGAGTCATCGGGTTTGTCGACGGTTAAAACTCATTGTTGGAACGTACTCGCGGAGAGAGAGAACTTTCTGTCTCTCTTACCGTCTATTTCTACGCCCGCCAAGCTTGTGTTGAGGTATTTGCCTTTGCACAAGCTTTGTAATGACATATAACTCTAAACTCTAAGCATTGAATGAATTTATAAATGATTGGAATACAGTCCATATTTATATTAATATATTGATATATGAATATATATTATATATATGTGTAAAAGCAAAAAAAATCTATAAATTTTGTTATATAATATATGACATTATCATGTTAGAATATATATATAGTCGGTTAAGATAAACAATTTATAGGGACTTCACATTAGGTATAATATATATAGGCTAGAGGTGTTTTGATTAATCTCTAGTATATATATATATATATAATATATACTATATATATTTATGAGGCAAACCTAGTTAATATTTAAATATTTGCTGTAGTTTATATGTGATGGTCCAAGCCTAAATAATTTATCGCGATGCTCTAATTGAATAGCTCTTACGTTGTTGAGTATTCTTAAGTTACGTATACATTTTATGTATGATAACATGTAGACTTAGATTAATACTATAGGAATATCGCTTAAGCTAAGTATGAAATTTTGGTATGAGGAATAGATGATAATAAAATTTTATTTTATATTTTTTTTTTTTTTATATTTCCAAAACTACGCGGTATTTAGAAATGAATATAATGTAATTAGGAGAGATATCTAATTGAAATAATATTGATTTCGGCGGTATAAGAGTTTGTGTTTAGGGGTGATCTCCTTTGGAAAGACAATTCAGCGAACACAGTGAGACGGTATAGGTGTACTGGAGGTGAGGTGAGGGAGAGAGACGATTTTGCTCACGTCAATATCCATCCGTATGTGAGTGTAGTGTTGTGTGTGTGAGATAGAAGAAACCTTGCGTAACCAAACAAATTTGAGCTTATATATACACATAGGATTAGCCGAGTCATAGTATCACGACCAGAATCATTTTGCATCTTTGCGTTTACCCTGGGGTATTCTATTTAATTAAAAAAAAAAAAAAATTCATCTCAATATTTCATACGCTGATCGTTTCTCTAGATAATATAGTTATTAGTAATTTGGTGTGCTCTTTCTTTCTAGGTATAATATCAGAGTTTTGGGAGAAATAAAAAAAAAGATATTAAGAAGGATAAAAATATAACATTTCACAATATTGTGCATTTATTACCCATACTAAACTCATATTCAGTTTGCCTGCTGAGTGAGACCACACCCATATTAACTGAATAATGCTATTTCTTCTTCGAATCACTTTATTGCTTTTAATACTTGTGTAATATTGCATCGAGAGAATACTCTCATATATCTCTGTGAATCTATATTCTTTATAGTTCACCTATATATTTATATACATGTTAGATATATATCGGTTTCATATAATATAATTTGGGCTTACCTAGGCTTAATTATTAAGGACAGGTGGTTAGTAATATTAGGATATTATTTTGCTAACAAACTGTATAAAAAAAATTTACACATTTATGTAAATTGAAATATATAATATATAAATATAGCGTATATCAAGCTTATTTATATTGTTATATATATATATATATATATATACTATAATATATATATATTATTCTATGTGTAATAACATTGATGAAAAGAAATCATAAATTTATTTATAATAATTGATATATGTTAAGTATATAGATAATAATAATATAATATATAAGTTTCAGATAATTGATTAATTGGAGCTCCTAGGTAATTATATCAGGGCAGGTATTGAGGTATACTTATTTGACACAACTGTTTAAAATAATATATTTAACTATTATGATGTTAGTGATAAAATGAGTTAAGTCAAGCTATTTTATTGTTATTTATATGTGATAATAGCAATAATCCTATTCCATGGTAAATTATTATGATCATTTAATAAGTTTTTCATAAATATATTCTTAGAATAATTTACGGTTTCATCAAGTATTAGCTCAGATCTTTAGGCTCATGGTTACGGTATGAGAGCAATTGAGTTTGAGCGTAGTATCATTCTATTGCACTAATTTTTTAACATTACACATTATAGTCGATTAGCATATTTCTGAGGAATATGAGTGTCGATAAAAGACTTTGTAAAGTTTAATACATGTGCGGATGAGGCCTACTGATGTAAGTAGAGATCAAAAGTAACACTACTTGGGATCAGTTTTTAACTAATTTTGCGACAACTCGCTGGTATTCATGTTACATCGGTTTCAGATAATAATTTCGTGTGCTCTTCTGTGTATATCACTCCTATGAGAACGAGAGATGAGTCGTGAGGACTGAGTCATCCTTTGCCTATCCGATACCATTCTTACACTCTCATGTGTTGTAATTGATTATTTTAGAGATATAAGCGTAGTCAACCGCTCTTGATTATTTTATTTGTTATAAATAATGTAAGACGGTGAGAGAACAACGAACATTCTGAAGTATGAGTATAATTAGCTGCTAAATATATAATATTATATTCTTAATTAGTTAGATAATCGGTTTCAGAATATAATTTGGGCTCCTAGTTAAATTATAAGCAGGTGTTTGAGTTATCTACTTTGCACAACCGTGACTCCTAACTTTACACAATTTATTTAGTGAAAATAAAAAATAGTCAATATATTTATATGTCTATATATATATATATATGATGTTAATATAGCAAATATATATTAATATATATTGTTTTTAAATATAATATTTCATGTTAGACTGGTTTCAGATAATATTTTGGGCTAATACCTAGGTAATTAGAGGCAGGTGTGTGAGGTATTCTTGCACAACCTTACAATATTTTACAATTTGATGTAGTGAAAAAAGGTAGTCAATCTTAATTTTATTATTTTTTATATATGTGTATAAATAATATATATAGGTAATATATGATAAATAATTATAATATTGTTATTATATTAATATAATTAGTATTCATGTAGATTAGTGTATTCAATATGAGATACACTATATAAATAAATTTAAAGAGCTCAACTCCTAGAGTTTAAATATATTATGCAGACAAAGATGATGCTATTTGAGAAAACCTATTAATTACAATCCTTTAGACATCACATCTTTGATGTCTTTTAACTAGTATAAAAGGAACCTTTAATTAAAACATAATAATATAGACATTCTGGTCTTTTCCTCTTCATTATTAAATAATTGCTCTTCTCAAAACGATAAAAACCGTTCAAATAACACAGCTTAAAAAGACCTTTATTTGTTATTATATTTACCATATGCAGTAATTATTAAAAGCTTTATATATATAAGGTATATATATTTAATATATATATATATAATATATATATACCATATATTTGTAAAAAAAATATTTACTCAAGAAAATAATTAATATCTAAGACGGATGTAAATAGCACTTAATTTAATTATTGTTTTCTATTATAATATTGTGTAATTATAAGTTCAAATATTGATATAATTAAAATTGTTAATAAAATATTTATATTCATTGATAGATATATCGGTATTCAGATAATTAATATTTGAGTATTACCTAAGGTAATTTATAGGTACTAAGCTGTTTGATATTATCTTCTTTTGCATTAAAATAATATATCACGCTGAGTAAAATATTTATAAAATTTGCTGATAGTGATAATAGCAGTAGTCAATTTATCACCTTTTAATTATCTATAGTTTTTATATATAAGTTATTAATTTATGCAATAAGAAATCTAAAATTATGTTATATACTACTGATTATATCTATGTTAGATCGGTTTCAGATAATAATTATTTGGGCTCTAGGCTAATTTAGGGCCGGTGTTTGAAGGTATTTATTCTTGGCACAAACGCGTAAATTTTACAATTTGATTATTATGTATGTGAATATAAAGCGTTAAGTTTATTCAAATATACTTTAATTTATAATATTGTTATATTTGTAATATAGCAAAGAAATCTAAATTTTGTTATATAAATAAATGTATAATTCATATTTATAGTTAGATGGCTTTACTAGATAAATAATTATCGAGTGATTACTACAAGGTATTTAGTAGTAGAGTAATATATATAGGTACAGGATGTATGAGGTAATTACCTTTGCACACTGTAAAAAATTTTAACTATAACATTTTATGTATTGATATATAGACGTATTGTAAAACTTTATATTATATTGTACATATATATGTGCATACATGTGCATATATATTTTAAATGTTTCATTTTTAATGAATAATATTTAAAATCGTTTTAGATAATAATTATTGGGTCGTACTTAGGTAATATTTATCAGTGAAGTATGTTTTGAGTGTACTAACCATTTTAGCAATCAATACTCAGAGTAAAATATTTTATTATACATATATTTGATGTAGTGATTAAGCGTAGTTCAAGCTTATTTATATTGTTTTATTTGTAATATTAATTTTTGATACTAAATTTGTTATTAATATTCATATAATAATAATATATCGTATTTCAAGCTAATAAATTAATTTTTAGAGGAATCATCAATAACCAAAATTTCCCCTTCCTTTAAAGATTTAATTAGTTTACCTTTGCTTCAATCCGTAAGACTATTATTAACATATTTGATGTGTGATAAAGCGTAGTCTAGGTAATTTATAATATTGTTATATAATATGTAGTAGATGTTTACACCATTAATAGCAAAAGATATATGTAAATAGTAATAAAATTTTATAATTGGTAGGATGGGTTTCGTACTTATGCTAAGAATTGCGCGAGCAAAATTTTAGCATAAATGTCGAAGTGAAATAATATTTAATCGGTTTCACCATCAGATTCACTATGTTATAGGAGATACCTATTGCGATCACATAATAATACTAGAGAGGATAGTTTTAGAAGAGAGTACCATGATATGACAACAATACTCTACTCATTAATAAAAAAAAAAATTTACACAGATTAGGCTTCTCTTCCATATAGCTGTGCTCCATCAAACTGGCGTAGTCAAGCCTTTTTATATTGTTTTTTTTTTGTGTATAGAAAACAATCTAATTGTGTTTTAATATTTATTCTCTCAAAATAGAAAATCGGCTATTTTTCAGATAGTAACTCTTTTGCGGCATACGGTGGTGAGTTATATAAGTAAGGAAAGGCACAATAGATTCTGTATGCCTCATCCGGATATTCTAATGTCCAGGCAAGTTCTAATCCAAAAAGAAGAGCTGGTAGAACAAGAGCAAGTGTTACAAATGGCGCGTGTGAGGTAGAACAGGTCGTCATAAGTCACACTCTTATATTTAGTTCGAGTATATATATAAAGAGTATCTCAACAGGAAGGGACTTTGTGGTGTGGAGTTACATAGGCAAGAATCTAATATTTGACTCTCTATAAGTCAATAAATACAATTACTTAATACTATATGTGATTTTAAATTATTTCGTTTCAAGATATCATCTAATTATTGAGGCTCTAGGTATATCTCTTCTCGAGCGGAAATAGTATTTGGAATATCATATTTCCTACACTATATAGCTCGAGAGGGTAATAAAATAAATACAATGGTGATAACACTCGCTAGTGCTGGAGGATAAGGAACTACCCCACGCAGAATTCTACTAATCTCTCGCTTATGTGTATCGGTGCTACTTCAATAGAAGCAATGAAGAAAAAGGGAAAACTACAATAATCAAAATTCCAAAATTCAGAACACTCCGAGAAGATGACTCAAGCAAACGAAACATTAATCGGGATACGACTTCAATTTTGGTATTTTTAATCTAATTTTGGATTATGTATTCATCTTTTCAACACTTATCACAGTTTGACGGATTCATCGTTAGACTAGCAAACTTCTTTTTCGGGTAGAAGATGCTTTAATATTTATCACTAAAATCACATTTCAAGCTATTAATGAGTGGTTATTAATGAGGGGAGAAACATCATTTTTTAATACGGTTTCCACGCATACGAACTACTAGATTTCTAATTTTGTGTCTTCTACGCTTTATTATCCGAATTCTTAAAGTTGGGTGTTCTGGTGATTTCACGGTATACTAGTGTGTGCAGCTCCTTTTTAATATAGATATTGAACAGAGTTATAAGTAGTGTATTTATGCAAGAGTATATACAAGAGGCCTATTATATATTACTTAAAGTGCAACTTCGTGCTGCTAAACATATAGTCAAACGACCGCGCGCAAAATTGCTATTCTTATATCTTTTATCTAGCTTATCTGAAGATATAACTATTCTATTTTCAATGGCGCATTGAGAGAGTTGCAGAATCATAGAAATTCAAATGGTAGGTGAGCTCATTGTCGAGGTGAAAAACGTCTTATATACTGGACTTTGCCCTAATGGAGTTCTTGAGCGTGTGTGTTGGATCTAAGCAGTTGGAAGCAACTTTTCTAATTTTTGAAACTGTAGTGTGAATAAAAGGTATAAATCGTTTCTTTAATATCTATAATTTTATTTTTTTTTATATGTGTAAAATAAAAGAAATCCAAAATAGTTTCCATTTTTTTGAGTTATTTTAATTAAATGCTCTAGTAATTAAATTGAATGTATGTGCTAATTATAGATAATTAACGAGTGAGTGAGGTGAGGCCAAATTTATGCTCGTGAGGTTTTAATATGGAAACCTTTCATTTTAGCTCTGGTTAGATATATCTAATATCCTTATGCACAACCGGTTAAAAATATTTATCAATTTGTAGGTGGCAGAAATTGAATAGCGTTATATGCTTAACTTGTGATTTATAGTATGTTCTTTCAGGTATGTGATCATCAGAGATCTAATTTGTTTATACTTGTATATTTGAAATATTCTTAGCATTTCATGTTATGATCTGCTGATGTAGTGACTTCAAAATGTTTGTAATGTCTACTTATGGTCTTTGGACATAATCGAGATAATGACTTAATCAATTTGTATGAGGAGGTCTCCTCCTCTTTATGTATGATATTTTGTGACAGCTCTCTTGAGTGTATTCTCTAGCCTAGAAATATGACAAGATGTTTTATTACCTGTGGAACGACACTCATTACTCGTTCTAATAATGTATGTCATAATAATAATATAGCACGTTGCAGATAGAGCTTAGTATGCGGTATTGTGTCGGGTATTTATATCTTGTAATAAATATTACAACATTCTTTCTCACTCCGGTGTTTTATGTAGTCGAGTGAAAACGCATAAGAAAGTTCGTATAACTTTGCCATTTATACTATTATGTGGAGATTAAAGTTAGAATTTTTAATATTCGGTGTTCAGATACTTATGGGGTGTAATATAGGTAGAGATCGCGTATACAGAGAGATTTTCAAGGCGCCTGTATAGATGGATAGAGGTGCGAACATACACTTGATTATAAAAATAACCGCACAATTATTGATGTACGTCGGAGGAGCAATTTATTGCACAGAGAATACCAAAGACATTAATTATTAGTAAGATAATTATTGATAGTATTAGCTTCAACACAAAGATATCCTCACAATCTCTTCTTAAATGAGTTTAATAACTTCTCACTCATTACTTGTCATCAAACGCTATACTTGCAGTAGACGAAAAGGGTTGGGTGCTCTATAGGAGTATTATAGGAGAGCACGGGCAGCTGTATCTTGAGGTATCCCGGCGAATCTTTGTCAAAATCCGTCAAAGATTATTTCCAACATATGAGATGATAGTGTACGGAAAGCAGGGGAGGCGGTAAGATATCAGAGCTCAGTGGCACTAGTCCTATTACTATATATGTTTTTTGTAATAGCAAAGAAATCTAAATTTGTTTATACATATGTATCTCATGTTAAAATTTGGACTTAAGAAGAAAGAGTATCGTCGTTAACAGAGGAGTGATCGGTGTGCTTCTAGTTTAACTATCATTGGTACTAGTAGTGTTTGAAAAGGTTAATCTACATGTATCTAGCCTACACATAAATATTTGGTGACCTATATATCGATTTAAGTTCGCACATAAAAATCATCGTAGTTAAAAGACTTAATATAGGTGAGTGTGTTTGACTCTCTGTAAAATAGATGCACCAATCTAGCATGCAAGAAGTTACTTACGAATAATTTGTATATTAAATAATATTGTTCCTTTAATACTATTTTGGCTTCATAGGTAAGTTCTTTAACTACAGGTAGTTTTATAGGTATTATCACTTTTGCACACATAACTAGTTAATAATTTTAACAGCTATAATTATATTAATATTTAGAAAGATAAATTAAATAGCTCACTTATATATATTATGTTATATTATATATATTATATAAAATATGTGTAATTAATTAGCAAAGAATCTAAATTTGTTATATATATAAAGATATATATTTATATTAGTAAATAATAAATATATATTATTATATAAACGGTTATTCAGATAATAATTATTGAGGGCTATATCATAGGTTAATATATAGTCACAGAGGGCTAGATTAGGTGGAGAGATGTTGTATTTGCAAAATAGTTTAATATATATTATTTCTATATCCACGTCTATATGATCACGCTTGAGTAAATGGGAGGCTGTTGGAGTACAAATTTAGTTAAATTTTATATTGTTTGAAAGTACCTCCTCCTACCACACTAATCATTAAAGCAAGGAAAAATATATAAACAATGTATATGTGTGAATAACTCTCTCGAGAGATTTAAAAGGGAAATATGGTATACTTTCAATAGTAAAAGTTCATATTGGAATGTTGGAAAAATTATACTATATAAGTGTTCGCCCATTTAGGCAACTCCTAGGCCCGTTTATAATTATGAAATTGTTCAGAATAGAGAAGGTATCTCCTTAGAGAGCAAATTAAAACGGAATATAAACTATAACAATATATGAAATAATTAGAATGTAGGAAATTTAAGTGCATGCATTAATATTACTATAGATCTCTCACTTATAGATTTATTCTTTGGGTATAGTGGCTCAAAACTTGTTTAATGAGATTTGAATTATATAATTATATATTATTCACCATAGTTAAGAATGCGAATAATTTATAATGCTATAGAAAGGCTATTAATGTAATTTTATTATGAGAAATCTTGAAGGAATAGAAGGTGGTTTGTAAAGAGAGAGTTTTGCCCAAATCCTAAACTCTCTCGTGCGACATAAAAGAATTATATTTATCACTCTTTAAGATCTCTGTCTTACTAACTATTAAGAATCTAGGGAAGTCAAGACTATTTATAAGATTTATTTAAAAGTATAAATTTTATTCAAGGAATTTTTTTGAATAAACATTGAAGATTAATTTCCTCATCAATTTTGTATACTATCTTAAAAATCTTTCTTTCCTTAGAGATGTCATTCTCATAGTATCTTGAGAAATATATTGGAATGTCTTAATATTAATATAATAACACTCTCATATAGAGCTCTCTATAAACAAGTAAATTGCTCATTTGTGTCGTGACTTGATAAGTCACTTCAATGAGAGTATTATAGTATATAATATTAATCAATAATTTGTCGCTATATTTGAGATATAGTGAGAAGGTGTTACGCTCAAAAGGCACTGATTTTTACTAATGGTATATATTAAGGGCTAGAGTGAGGGGTAGGAAAGAGAAAATAAGGAAGAATAAGGGAGATGAAAAGGAATAAGGAAAATATACTAAAATTTGTTGGAATATGAAGAGAATAAAAGCGGCGTATGAATATAAAGGTGTCGGAGAAAGAGAGGAGGTTGAAAAAGTTTCGTGCAGTGAGGATTTCAGAATAATAAATGAAGGGAAAGGGCGTGGACGCATAATTAGGTGAAGACAACCGAGAGATGAGTGTGCTCTATCAAAGACAGGTCAAGTGTTATGGAGTAAGATAGCGTAGTAGTTATGAGGCGAGAGAGCATAAGAGAATAATTTAAAAAGTGTGGCTATGAGTATGATCTATAGTGGGAAATGCTTTACAGCGTAATCTCATCAATCGCTTATCTTATCTCTCGTGCTCTTCTCTTGTCTTCAATCTTGCTACTCATACGTCATCAATTCTAATATTCTTCATCCTCATACTCTCGTCTTCATCTTCTTCATCTACGATCTCTCTCTCTCTCTCTCTCTCTCTCTCTCTCTCCTTCTCGGTTTCGATCTAAAAAATTATGGGCTCTCTTGGTAATTAAGGTCACGGTGTTTGATCGGTATCTTCTTTGGAAAAAACGTAAAATATTTACAATTTGATGTAGTGATAAAACGTAGTCATTCTTATATTTATTGTTTTTTGTCTAATAACACTCTCTCCCAATGGAAAGTGCTAAATTTGTCTATTCACTTCATATTTTATTTTCTTCATGTTCATGCATATCTCTCTCTCTCTCGGTTTCTTCTTCTAGACTTATATAACAGAGTATGCCGCGATCTTCTTCCCTTGGTAATATATACGAGAAGAGGGTGGGTATGATGAGAGTTTAGGTACACTCACTTTTATAGCATGTGAGCTATTTTCTACTGTTATATAACTTAAATTTATTTATTCACCAATTGTTGAGTGTATATGTACTGAGACAACACGTAGATATCTATAAGCTATACTCATATATATTCGCTAATTATTTATAATAAGGTTGTTAAATATAGCATATGAAATAATCTAAATTATGGTTATAATTATAATTGTAAATTTATTTTAGAAATAATATTAATAATATAATAATACATAATAATAATCTAATATTCATATATAATAATATAAATTTGGGCTCCTAGGTAATTTAGGCAGGTGTTTGGGAGGTATTTCTTTGCACAACTGTAAAATTTACACATTTATGTAATGATAAAGCGTAGTCAAGCTTATTTATAATTGTTATATGTGTAATAGCAAAAGAAATCTAAATTTCTTATAATATGTAATCATGTAATATCAGATTCAGATAATAATTTGGGTCTCCTAGGCTAATAGGGCAGGTTATTGAGGTATCTTGTTTGCACAACCGTAAAATTTTACAATTTGATGAGTGATAAAGCGTAGTCAAGCTCATTTAATATTGTTTTATGTTGATAGCTTAAAAATATGATTCAAACATATAAATTAAAACATTGTATTTCATGTTATATCGGGATAGACTAAATAATCATTGACATAAACTCTCTAGTTCTGAATTGATGCCCTGAAAATGTGATATTATTTTTTAGGCGGAACTTTGGTCACATACACTCTTTTGGTACCGCAGACTTCATTTGGAGATCTCGGCGAGATTTTACGCTATGAGAAGACGAGGCCCACTGTAAAGGTGAAGCGCATACTAAAGACGACAGTAACACGACATTATGTATATTTGAAATATAAGCTGTCGTTATAGATTAAATGTAGTCCGCTAGTGATAGATCTGGATTAAACAAACTTAAAAAAAGAAAGAAAGGAAATAGAGAGAGATAAGAAAGATAAAGAGAGAGAGGAGAGAGAGAGAGAGAGATGTGTAGAGAGAGGGAGAGAAAAGAGAATAGCAGATGACAACGCTAGATGTATGAGAGAGAGAGAGAGAGAGAGATGAGATGATAGCGAATGAGACGAGTGATTAGAAGAGATATTCAAGATAATAAAGTATGTTTGGGATCATCGCTTTAGATTATTAAATTTTTTCAGAGTGTCAGGTTTTGAGGTAAGGTCTCTTACTATCTTCAAACTATACTGTAAAATACTCTCACACAATTTGATAGTCACGTAGATCACTTAAAGCGTAGTTTAGAGACTAATAATATTTTACTATTGTTTTCAGCTTAGCTCTCAAGGATAGTTTGAAGAAGGGAGACATTTATTACTATTCAAAACATTCATAATAATTTATCTTATTCATGTAAGATCGGTTTCACACATGTAATTTGGGCTCTTGCTCATCAAACTATGCAAGATTATAATTAAGTATTATTAAGTATCTTTGCCTCAGACACACACCTTTGTATATTAATTATTTTTCAAAAAATTGGAAGTATTGTTCAGATAAAAGCATTTGAGAGTTCAATAATTGTCTTTATAATATAATGAGTATTACTTAATTCGGGTATCTTTGATAATCTACAAGATATTATTATAATATACAACATCAATATTATTTGTGTTAAGTTTAATAAATACTTCTGGCATGAGAGAAAGTTTTGTACTAATGTGTCCTATAAATTTGTCCATATAATACATATTTCAAATGTTAAGAGTTTGTTGTGAGTATATACGGTATTTCAAAGATAATATATTGGGCTCAACTTGGTGTAAATAATATGCACTGATTTGAGGTATATTTATTATCTATACCTTTGCAATACCAACCTGATTAAAAATATTTATAACATTTGGTGTAGTGAAAAAGCGTAGTCCAGACTTTTTTTTTATATATTATTATAATATTGATGGTAATAGCAAAGAAATCTAAATTTTATGTTATATATTATATATAATTAATATATATATAATTTCATAATATAATATATATATTATATAATATACTATATATCGGTTATTCCGATAATATAATATCTGGGAGAGCTCCTAAGTTAATTATTAATAGCAGGTGTTTTATTGAGAGTTAATGCATCCTATATTATATGCCACAACCGTACATATAAATAAAATATACAACAGTTTTTAAATATTTTAAAAGTGAAAATAGAGAGTAGTCAAGCTTATTTATAGTGTTTTTGTTTTAATAATATTGCATTAATAACCGCAATTAGATAAGATGTTAAGAAAGAACATATAATGAAAGTAAAGAATTAACTGCCTTCTCTGGGATTGAACCACCTTATCTGTTTGATGTGCTTTTATTTTTGTGTTAATTTAGCCAAAAGTAAATATAAATTTGATTTTTTAAAATATGTATTCATGTTATGACAGTTTCAGATAATAATAATTTGGGCTCATAGGTAATTAAGGCAGGTTGTTGAGGTATCACCTCCTTTGCACAGCCGTTAAATATTTACAATTTGAATGTAGTGAAAAAGCATAGTCAAGCTTGTTTATACTTGTCTATTCATGTGTTATAGCAAAATACTGCATATGCAAAGAAAACTAAATTTGTTATAATATGTATTCATGTTAGATCGGTTTCAGATAATAATTTGGGCTCCTAGGTAATTTAGGCAGGTGTTTGAGGTATCTCTTTTGCACAACCGTAAAATATTTACAATTTGGTGTAGTGCTATAAAAGGTAGTGAAAGCCTATTTATATGGTTTTATGAGTATTTGCAATGAAATGTGAATTTTGTTATAATTATGTATTCATGTAGATCGGTTTCCAGATAGTAATTTGGGGTTCCAGGAATTCTTTCTTGAAGTATCTTCTTTGCACAACGTAACTTTTACAATTGAATGTAGTGCTAAAGTGTAAAGATTAACTTTTTAATAATTTTATATTTGTAATAACAAGAAATCTAAATTGTTAAAATGTATTCATGTTAGATCTCGTTTCAGATAATAATTTGGGCTCCTAGGTAAATTAGGCAGGTGTTTGAGGTATCTCCTTTGCACAACCATAAAATATTTACAATTTGATGTAGTGATAAAGCGTAGTCAAGCTTATTTATATTTTTTATATGTGTAATGGCAAAAAAATCTAAATTTGTTGTTATAATATGTATTCATGTTAGATCGGCTTTCAGATAATAATTTAGGCTCCTAGGTAATTTAGGCAGGTGTTTGAATTATCTCCTTTGCACAACCGTAAAAAAATTACAAATTTATGTAGTGATAAAGCGTATCAAGCCTATTTATATTGTTTTATATGTTAATAGCAAAGAAATCTAAATTTGTTATAATATGTATTCATGTTAGATCGGTTTCAGATAATAATTTGGGCTCCTAGGTAATTAAGGCAGGTGTTTGAGGTATCTCTTTGCAAAACCGTAAAATATTTACAATTTGCTGTAGTGATAAAGCGTAGTCAAGCTTATTTATATTGTTTTATGTTTAATTGCATAGAAATCTAAATTTGTTATAATATGTAATCATGTTAGATCGGTTTCAGATAATAATTTGGGCTCCTAGTTATTTAGGCAGCTGTTGGGCATTTTTATATATTTACTCGAAATTTTTTACAATTTGATGTAGTGATAAAGCGTAGTCAAGCTTATTTATATTGTTATATGTGTAATAGCAAAGAAATCTAAATTTGTTATAATATTTATTCATGTTAGATCGGTTTCATATAATAATTTGGGCTCCTAGGTAATTTAGGCAGGTGTTTGAGGTATCTCCTTATCACAACTATAAAACATTTACACATTTATGTATTGATAAAGCGTAGTCAAGCTTATTTATATTGTTATATGTGCAATAGCAAAGAAATCTAAATTTGTTATCATATGTATTCATGTTAGATCGGTTTCAGATAATAATTTGGGCTCCTAGGTAATTTAAGCAGATGTTTGAGGTATCAAATTTGCACAACCGTAAAATATTTACAATTTGATGTAGTGATAAAGCGTAGTCAAGCTTATTTATTTGTTTTATGTGTTAATCGGAGAATCTTAAATTTGTTTTAATATGTTTTATTCATGTTAGATCGGTTTCAGATTATAATTTGGGCTCCTAGGTAATTTTGGCAATGTTTGAGGTATCTCCTTTGTACAACCGTAAAAAATTTAATAATTTTAATGAAGTGATAAAGCGTAGTCAGCTTATTTATATTGTTTTATGTGTAAATGGCAAAGAATCTAAATTTGTTATATATGCATTCATATGTTAGATCGGTTTCAGATAATAAATTTGTGATCCTAGGTAATTTAGACAGGTGTTTGAGGTATCTGCTTTGCACATGTAAAAAATTTACACATTTATGTATTGATAAAGCGTAGTCAAGCTTATTTATATTGTTTAAAGGGTAATAGCAAAGAAATCTTTAATTGTTATAATGTGTATTCATGTTAGATCAGTTTTAGATTATAATTTTGGCTCCTAGGTAATTTAAGGCAGGTTTTTGAGTTAGTATCTCCTTTGCAAATCCGTAAAATATTTACTTTTGATGTGATGTTGTGATAAAACATATGTCAAGCTTATTTATATTGTTTTATGTGTAATAGCAAAGAAATCTAAATTTGTTTTAATATGTATTATTTATGTTTAAAGGTTTTTCAGATAATAATTTTGGCTCCTAGGTATTTTGGCAGGTGTTTGAGGTATCTCCTTTGCACAACCGTAAGAAATTTACACATTTATGTAGTCAAGTTTATTTATATTGTTATATGTGCGATAGCAAAGAAATTTAAAATTGTTATAATATGTATTCATGCTAGATTGGTTAATAATTTTGGGCTCCTAGGTAATTTAGGCAGGTGTTTGAGGTATGCTCTTTGAAGAACTCTAAAATGTATATCAATTTTGATGTAGTGATAAGCGTAGATCCAAGCTTATTTATATTGTTTTATGTGTAATAGCAAAGAAATCTAAATTTGTCTATAATATGTATTATTCATGTTAGATCGGTTTCAGATAATAATTTGGGCTCCTAGGTAATTAAGGCAGGTGTTTGAGGTATTTTTTTGCAAATTCGTAAATAATTTACACGTTTATGTAGTGATAAAGCGTAGTCAAGCTTATTTATATTGTTATATAGGTAATAGCAAAGAAATCTAAATTTGTTATAATAATATATTTATGTAAGATTGGATTTTAGATAATAATTTGGGCTCTAGGTAATTTTAGGCAGGTTCTTTGAGGTATCTCCATGGCAAAACCGTAAAATACTTACAATTTGATGTAGTGATAAAGCGCAGACAAGCTTATTTATGTTGTTTTATTTGTAATAGCAAAGAAATCTAAATTTGTTATAATATGTATTCATGTTAGATCCGTTTCAGATAATAGTTTGGGCTCCTAGATATTTAGGCAGTGTTTGAGGTATCTCCTTTTCTGCACCAACCGTAAAATATTTCAATTTGATGTGGTGATAGAGCGTAGTCAAGCGATATTTTATATTGTTTTTTAATGTGTAATAGCAAAGAAATCTAAATTTGTTATAATATGTATTCATGTTAGATCAGTTTTAGATAATAATTTGGGCTCCTAGGTAATTTTGGCAGGTGTTTGAGGTGTCTTCTTTGCAGAACTTTAAAATTTCACACATTTTTGTAGTGATAAAGCGTAGTCAAGCTTATTTATATTGTTATATGTGCAATAGCAACGAAATCTAAATTTGTTATAATATGTATTCATGTTAGATCAGTTTCAGATAATTTTTGCTCCTAGGTAATTTAGGAAAGTGTTTGAGGTATCTCCTTTGCACAACCGTAAAATATTTACAATTTGTTGTAGTGATAAGGCGTAGTAAAGCTTTTTAATATTGTTATATGTGAAATATTATAATATATTATAATAATTTATAATAATAATATTGTTATATGTGTAATAGCAAAGAAATCTAAATTTGTTATAATATGTATTCATGTTAGATCGTCTTCAGATAATAATTTGGGCTCCTAGGTAATTTAAGCAGGTGTTTGAGGTATCTCCTTTGCACAACTGTGAAAAATTTACTCATTTATGTATGGATAAAGCGTAGTCAAACTTATTTATATTGTTATATGTGCAAAAGCAAAGAAATCGAAATTTGTTATAATATGTATTCATGTTAGATCGGTTTCAGATAATAATTTGGGCTCCTAGGTACTTTAGGCAGATGTTTAAGGTATCACCTTTGCACAATTATAAAATATTTACAATTTGATGGATGTAGTGATAAAGCGTAGTCAATCTTATTTATATTGTTTTATGTGTAATAGCAAAGAAATCTAAATTTGTTTTAATATGTTTTATTCATGTTAGATCGGTTTCAGATAATAATTTGGGCTCCTAGGTAATTTAGGCAGATGTTTGAGGTATCTCCTTTGCACAACTGTAAAATACTTACAATTTGATATAGTGATAAAGCGTAGTTAAGCCTATTTATATTGTTTTATGTGTAATAGCAAAGAAATCTAAATTTGTTATAATATAAATTCCTGTTAGATCGGTTTCAGATAATAATTTAGGCTCATAGGTAATTTAAGCAGGTTTTTGATGTTTATGTCCTTTGCAAAAACGTAAAAACTTTACACATTTATTTATTGATAAAGCGTAGTCAAGCTTATATTTATTGTTATATGTGTAATAGCAAAGAAATATAAATTTGTTATAATATGTATTCATGTTAGAATGGTTTCAGATAATAATTTGGGCTCCTAGGTAATTTAGGCAGGTGTTTGAGGTATATCCTTTGCACAACCGTTAAATATTTACAATTTGATGTAGTGAAAAAGCGTAGTCAAGCTTATTTATATTGTTTTATGTGCAATAGCAAAGAAATCTAAATTTGTTATAATATGTATTCATGTTAGATCAGTTTCAGATAATAATTTTTGCTCCTAGGTAATTTAGGTAGGGTTTGTGGAAATTTCCTTTGCACAACGTAAAAATATTTAAATTTTTAACTGTAGGCTAACTCCAGAGTTAAATTAATATTGCATTTATGTGTAATAGCAGATCTAAATTTGTTATAATAAAAATTATTCATGTTAGATCGGTTTCAGATAATAATTTGGGCTCTTAGGTAATTGGCAGGTTTTTGAGGTATATCCCTTGCACATTTGTAAAATATTACACATTTTGTAGTGATAAAGCGTTAGTCAAGCTTATTTATATTATATGGAT
>JABUQX010075848.1:0-15000 GCA_015478945.1 Trachelipus rathkii
AATATAAACTTAAAGGTAGGAATACTATGGGGTCTTAACAATAATCAGATATTAATCAACATATGTTATATTCTCTTTACTGTTAGGGTTTAACTATATTACTATATCTGGTGGTCAATTATTAAAAAATTTTTGCCTATTATATATACCTCAGTAGTTATAAAATTTTTTATAATAGGGGTGAGTTTTACTTCAATTATTTCAGGCTTGTACTTTTGAATTGGTTAAACATATAAAGTTAATAATAAATTATACTGATAAGTTGGATCTCTCAATAGTCACTTGTCAGTCACTATATTCTAAATATAATATTTAATAATTTAAAAAAACTTAGGTATGCCCCCCAGTAAAAAAGTTACAAGAGTCACAGCAAAGTTTGATTAAGCTTAAATATAATAATTCACAAATTTCATTATTTATCATACATAATTTGTACTACCAATTTATAGGTGGTAACTTTTCAGTAAGGTAATCACTTAGTTCATATTATCATCATAAGTAGTAATTACATTATAATTTCTTATGAGATCGTACTTATTATATATAGGTACTTTACAAATAATAAAAAAACGTATGAAATATAAACAGACATCTTTATTTATATTACTCTACTGTGATTATAGTATTACTAATCGTTACATTTCTTTTGAGTCAAATTAAAATGTTGCCTTACACTCAGGTTAAAAAGTTAAAAGGTTTACAATCAAATTTTCACAAAGTACCTACTTATTGTATCGTACATATATGTGTATTATAAATATATATACTGTGAATATGTAGGTATTTTCTTCTTCCTAATAGTCACGTACCCTATAACATCATTTTATAAATAAATAAAACTGGTTTGCTTACTACTAGGTAAAAAATGATTAAAAGATTCACAACGTTATATTGACTTTTTATATTAAATTTCATTATTATTCATTTATCAATATATTTGAACCCATATTATTTAGGTTGGACTTTTCAGATAGGTCATATGTATCTTACAATCACTAGTTTTATGACATATAATCTTTAGTACATTACTATGGTCATTTACATAAAAAAGAGTAGAGAATACAGTACAATGGTTATTGTTTCTCTTCTGTATGGTTACTATCTTTATACATAATTCTGTATGGTACTAATAAAAATCTAGATCCCCAATATACAGTGATAATATTAAAAAGTGAGGTTTACAATTCAATATTACTAAGATCCTATACTTAGAGTCGTACAAAAATATAGGGTATATAAATATTTGGGTGGATATGTTGGTATCTCCATATATACGTCACTGTCGTACATTTCTATTATTATATAATTAAACTTAGTTAACTTCCTCTCAGGTAAAAAGTTAAAATAGAATATCAAAAACTTAATATTATATTATTATTGTACTTATATATATATATTTTCCAATTTCATATTTTCTATATCACAAATATTTGATCACCCATATTATATATAAGGTAGTGATTGGATTAACTTAATTTTCAAATAGGTCTACTAGATCTTACAGTCAATGTATAAGTTTGTGAGACATAAATAAAACTTTAGGATTATATACTAAGGTAGTCCTTACAATAATAAAACGTTAGAATATATCTATGATATTTTAGTTTCTCTTCTGTAGGTTTTACTATCTTATAACATTTCTGTTTATAATAATTTATAATGTTGCCACTCAGGTAATATAGTTAAAAAGTGGTACTCAATTATTTTCAATGGACCTACTTATTGAGTCTATCACAATAAGGTAATATAAATACTGATATGTTGGTATTCTTCTTTATATTAAGGTTCACTGTGTACCATACATTCTATATTTATAAAAATTATTATTAAAATCTTGTATGCCTAACCCCACGTTAAATAAATTAACTAAGAGTCTCACAAACGTTGATGTCTTTATTCAATATTTTTTCAATTATAATTTCATTATATATTATTTTTGACCCATAATTTAAGTGATTGAGTATTGGTAAGCTTATATTTCACTTAAGGTCACTATGTCTACTACATAATCAATGTAGTTGACATAATAAACTATAAGACATACCTTAATTATGGTTACATAACAAAAAAAAATGTAAAATATACAGACAGTTGTTTCTCTTCTTGTATAGTGTATATACTATATCTTACTTCTATGTTGAGTCAATATTAAAAATTGTTAAGTCCTTACCTTACAGGTAATAAGTTATAATATGAGGTTTTACTCCTCAATTAATTTCAGTAACCTACTTTGAGTCTGATACATAAAAAAGGTATAATATTATAATACTGATATTGATTATATCTCTTCAAAATAGTATCACTGTGAGTCGTTACATTCTATATATTAAATTTAAAAACTTGTTGCCCAACCTCAAGGTTAAAGTACCATATATAGTCATAAAACGTTGGAATGTCTATATTCCTTTTTTCATATTTTTCATTAAAATATTTTGAACCAATATACATATTTTTGTCTGGTGGGACAACTGGTCTAACATTCATTTAGTTTACATAAATTCTAGACGTACTATGGGTCTTACAAAAAATAAGTAGAATTAGGACGTACTATGTTGTTTCTCTTCTGTAAGGTACTATCTTACAGTCTGTGGTCAAATTAAAATTGTTGCCCCTCAAGGTAAAAAAGTTAAAAAGGTTGACTCAATTTTCAAGACTACTTTGAGGTCGTACAAAAGGTAATAAATACTGATAATTTTTGGATTTAATAAATAAGGTTAACTGCGTACATTCTATTTAAATAAAAAACTGTTGCCCCAGGTAAAAAGTTAAAAGAGTCACAACGTTGTTGCTATATTCAAATTTTTCATATTTTCATTAAATTATTTTGACCCATATTTAAGGTTGGTACTTTTCAATAGGTCACTGTCTTACATCAAATGTAGTTTGACATTAAATTAGAACATACTAATGGGTCTACAAATAAAACGTAGAAATATACAGACAAGTTTTATCCTGAACTGCAAGGTTACTGTCTTCCATTTTGTTGGGAAATTAAAAATGGTTGCCCCCCAGGTAAAAAGGTAAAAGTTTACTCAATTTTCAAGGACCTACTTTTGAGTCGTACAAATAGGGCACCAATAGTGACTTGATGGATCTCTTTACGGTTTCACAATCCTACGTGGGAATAAATCTAGAACTGGAGCGCTTCTCAGTTCAACGCTTACAAAGGTCACATTCTTATATGCATATTCATTTTCATATTTTCATTCAAATATTTTACCCCATATTTAGTTGGTACTTTTCAATAGGTCACTGTCCTACATCATGTAGTTTGACATAAACTTTAGAAAAGTACTATGGTCTTACAAAAAAAAACTAGAATATACAGACATGTTTTTCTCTTCTGTAGTTATCTATCTTTACCATTCCTGTTTAAAATTAAAAATTGTTGCCACTCAGGTAAAAAGTTAAAGGTTGTTACTCAATTTTCAGGAACCTAACTTTGAGTTACAAAAAGGTAAAAATACTGATATTTGGATCTCTCTAATAGTCACTGTCATAACATCTATATAAAAATTTAAAAACTATTGCCCCCCCGTAAAAAAGTTACAAGAGTCACAACGTTGAGCTTTATTCAATATTTTCATATTTTCATTAATAATTTGACCCATATTTAGGTTGGTATCTTTTCAACTAGTCACTGTCTTAACATCAATTAGTTTGACATTAAACTAAGGACATACTAGATGGGTTCTTTACAAAAAAAAATGTAGAATAATAAATAAATATATTTGTTTCTCTTCTGTATTTGACTATCTTACATTCTGTGTCAATTAAATAATTGTTGCCCCTCAGGTAAAAAGTTAATAGGGTTTACTCAATTTTCAGGACCTACTTTTGAGTTCGTACAATAAAGGTAATAAATACTGATAATTTATATCTCTTCAATAGGTCACCTGTCGTACATTCTATATTTAAATTTAAAAACTGTTGCCCCCCAGGTAAAAAATTTAGCAATAGAGTCAAAAAACGTTGATGCTACATTCCTATTTTCATATTTTCATAAAACATAATTCAAAGTACCCATATTTAGGTTGTACTTTTCAGTAGGTCACTGTGTTTACATCATTTAGTTTGACATTAATTTTAGGACGTAACTATGGTCTTACAAAAAAAGACGTAGAATATATACAGACATGTTTGTTTCTCTTCTGTAGGTTACTATTTTACACCCTGTAATCAAATTAAAATTGTTTGAACCTTAGGTAAAATGTTAAAAGGGTTTACTCATATTTCAGGACCTACTTTGATTTTTAACTTATTCAGTAATATAATACTGATATATTGTAGTGAATAATTAAATAGGTTACTGTCGTACATTCTATATTAAATAAAGACTGTTGCCCCCCAGGTAAAAAGTTACAACAATCACAACATTGATGCTAAATATTTCTAATTGTTTATATTTTCATTTCAAAATATTTTGACCCATTATTAGGTTGTACTTTTCAGTAGTTCACTTTCTTACATCATTTGATTTGACAAAATTTTAGGACCTACTATGAGTCTTACAAAAAAACGTAGAATAATACAGACATGTTGTTTCCTTCTGTTAGGTTTACTGAATCTACATTCTGTTGTCCATTAAAGATTGTTTGCCCCCTCAGTAAGAAAGAGTTAATAAGGGTTACCTAAAAATTTTCAAGACCTACTTTGAGTCGTTAACAAAAAAAAGTTAAATATATAATTGGATATTTTTGGACTCTTCTCTTCAATAGGTCACCGTCGTACATTCTATATTTAAATTTAAAACTGTTTGCCAGCCAAAGTAAAAAGTTACAAAGAGTGCAACGTTTGATGCTTATATTCAAGATTTTCATATTTTTCATTCAAATATTTTGGACCCCATATTTAGGTCTGGTACTTTTCACTAGTCACTGTCTTACAACAGTGTATTTTGACATAAAACTTTAGGACATACTAATGCTTACAAAAAACGTAAAATATACAAAAATGTTGTTCTCTTCTGTAAGGTTACTATCTTACATTCTGGTGTCAAAATAAAAGATTGTTGCACCTCAAGTAAAAAAATAGAAGGGTTTACTTAATTTTTCAAGGACCTACTTAGTCGTCACAAAAAGGTAATAAATACTGATATTGTGGTAATCTCTTCAATATTCACTGTTCGTACATTCCTATATTACATTTTAAAGAACTGTTGCCCCAAGGTAAAAAGTTACAAGAGTCAATACGTTGATGCTATATCCTACCTTAATTTTCATATTTTCAATTAAAATATTTTGAACCCATATTTAGGTTGGTAATTTTCAGTAGGTCACTGTCTTTCATCATGTAGTTGGACATAAATTCTAGGACGTAACTATGGGTCTTAACAAAAAAAACGTAAGTTATATACAGACATGTTGTTGTCTCTTCTGTAGGTTAACTATTTTACACACCTGTAAATCAAAATTAAAGATGTTTGCACTCAGTAAAAAAGTAAAAAAGGTTAATCAATTTTCAGGACCTACTTTGAGCCGTAACAAAAATGGTAATAATACTACTGATAGTATTGATCTCTTTAATGCGTGAAGGTCGACTTGAGCGATCAGCGAAGCGGTCAGACTTCTAATTAATTTAAAGAGTTGGGTTGCCTCCCACCAGTAAATACACCTAGTAACAACAATGCGCTATATTCCAATTTATAATTTTCATTTCAAAATATTTGACCCATATTTAAGGTGTGGTACTGTTCAAGTAGGTCACTTTTCTTACATCATTTAGTTTGACATAAACTTTAGGACATACTATGGTTCTTGCCAAAAAAACGTAAAATACAGGACATGGTTGTTTGCTCTTCTGTAGTTACTAATCTTACATCTGTGGTCAAATTAAAAAATTGTTGCCCCTCAGGTAAATAAGTTAAAAGGGTTTACTCAAATTTTCAAAAAGACCTACTTGAGTTGTAACAAAAAGTTTATAAAATTACTGAATATTGGATCTCTTCAATAGGTCACTGTCGTACAATTTATATTAATAAATTAAAAAACTGTTGCCCCCAGGTAAAAATTACAAAAGTCACAACGATGATGCTTTATTCAAATTTTCATATTTTCAATCAAATATTTTGACGCATATTTAGGTTGGTACTTTTCACTAGGTCACTGTCATACAACATTTAGTTCTTGACATTAAACTTTAGGACAATACTATGGTTCTTGCAAAAAAAAACTTTGCATTCACAGAGACATGTTGTTTCTCTTCTTAAGGTTACTATCTTACATTCTGTGTCAAATAAAAATTGTTGCCCCTCAGGTAAAAAGTTTAAAAAAGGGTTTACTCCAATTTCTCAAAAGGAACCTACTGTGAGTTCGTAAACAAAAAGGAATAAATACGATATGTTATATATCTTCAATAGGTCACTGTCGTACATTCTATATTAAATTTAAAAACTGTTGCCCCCCAGGTAAAAAGTTACAAGAGTCAAAACGTTGATGCTACATTCCTATTTTCATATTTTCATTAAAATAATTTGACCCATATTTAGGTTTGTACTTTTCAGTAGGTCACTGTTTAACATCATGTAGTTTGACATAAATTCTAGGACGTACTATGGTCTTACAAAAAAAAACGTAGAATTTAACAGAATGTTGTTTTGCTCATTTGTAGGTTACTAAAATTTATCAACCCTGTATCAAATTAAAGTTTTGCCCTCAGGTAAAAATAAAAAAGGGTTACTCAATTTTCAGGACCTACTTTGAGCCGTACAAAAATGGTAATATATACTGATATGTTGGAACTCTTTAATAGGTCACTGTCGAACATTCTATATTAAATTTAAAAACTGTTGCCCCAGTAAAAAAAGTTACAAGAGTCACACGTTATCTAATATTCCAATTTTCATATTTTCATTCAAGATATTTTGACCCATATTAAGGTTGGTAATTTTCAGGTAGGTCACTGTCATAATCAATTGTAAGTTTGACAATAAATTTTAGACATACTAGGTGTCTTAAACAAAAAAAACGAGAATATACCAACATGTTTGTTTCCTCTTGCTGTAGGTTACATCTTACATTCTGTGGTCAAATTAAAGATTGTGCCCCTCAGGTAAAAAAGTTAAAAGGGTTACTCATTTTCAGACCTACTTGAGTCGTTCTAACAAAAAAGGTAATATATTCTGGATGTTGGATCTCTTCAAAGGTTCACTGTCAGTAACATTCTATATAAATTTTAAAAACTTTTGCCCCAAGGTAAAAAGTTACAAGAGTCACAACGTTTGTGCTATATTATTTCAATTTCAATATTTTCATTCAAATATTTTGACCCATTATTAGGTTGGTATTTCATAAAGTAGGTTCACTTTCAATAGCATTATGTAGTTTGAGCATAAATTTTGGACGTACTTATGGTCCTTTTTACAAAAAAGAAGTAGAATATCAGACATGTTTCTCTTCTGGTAGTTACTTCTACGATTCCGTGTCAAATTAAAAAAATTGTTGCCCTCCAGGTAAAAATAAAAAGGGTTTTATCTCAATATTCAAGGAAACCTAACTGCGAACAAGTATTTGAGTCCGTAGCAAAAGGTAATAAATACAGTTATGTTGGATCTCTTCAAATAGTCACTGTCGTACATTCTATACTTAATTTAGAAACTTGTTGCCCCTCAGTTAAAAAAGTTACAAGAGTCAATCAACGTTGACGCTATATTCCAATTTCATTATTTTCATTCAAATATTTGACCCATATTAGGTTGGTACTTTCAGCTAAGGTCACTGTCTTAACATCAATGTAGTTTTGAACAAAAACTTTAAGTCGTACTAATGGGTCTTAAAACAAAAAAAAAACTAGAATATGGCGACATGTTTTTCACTTCGTAGGTTAACTAATCTTACCATTCTGTGTCAAAAATAAAAATTGTTGCCCCTCAGGTAAAAAAGTTAAAAAGGGTTTACTTAATTTTCAGGACCTACTTTGAAGCGTACAAAAAAATAAGTACTGATATGTTGGATCTCTTCAATAGGTCACTGTCGTACATTCTATATTAAATTAAGAAACTGTTGCCCCCACAGGTAAAAAGTTAAAAGAGTTACAACGTTGATGCTTTATTCAAATTTTCATATTTTCATTCAATATTTTGACCTCATTTAGGTTGTAAACTTTTCAGTAGGTCACTTCCTTACATCATGTAGTTTGACAATACTTCTAGACGTACTTAGGGTCTTACAAAAAAACGTAGAATATAACAGACATGTTGTTTCTCTTCTGTAGTGCTATCTTACATTCTGTGGTCAATTAAAAATTGTTGCCCCTCATAAAAAGTTAAAAAGGGTTTACTCAATTTTTTCAGGACCTACTTTGAGTCGTAACAAAAAGTTAATAAATACTGATAAGTTGGGATCTCTTTCATAGGTCACTGTCGACATTCTATAAGTTAAAATTTAAATACTGTTGCTCTCCAGGTAAAAAGTTACAAAGTCACAACGTTGATGATAATATTCCAATTTTCATATTTTTCATTCAAATATTTTGAACCATATTTAATTGGTATTTTCAGTAAGGTCACTGTCATATCATCATGTAGTTGACAATAAATTCTAAGGACGTATCTATGGTCTTATCAAAAAATACGTAGTAAATACAGACATCTGTTTCTCTTCTGTAGTACTAATCTTACATTCTTGTGGTCAAATTAAAAATAATTGTGCCCTCAGGTAAAAAAGTTTAAAAGGGTTTACTCAATTTCAATGACCTACTTTGAGTCTACAAAAAAGGTAAATAAATACTGATAGTTTGGATCTCTTCAATAGGTCACTGTCGTACATTTCTATAATAAAATAAAAAACTGTTGCCCCCTCAGGGTGAAAAGTTAAAAGAAGTCACAAATAACGTGATGCTTTTATTCATATTTTCATATTTTTCTTCAAATATTTGAAACCCATATTTTAAGGGTTGGGTACATTTCAATATGGTTCATGTCTTTACATCATGATAGGTTGTGATCAATATTAAATCGTTTAGACATACTGATGGGTTCTTATAAAAAAACTTAGTAAATATAGCCAGACATTTGGTTGTTCTCTTCTGTAGTTACTATCTTACATTCTGTGGTCAAATTAAAAAATTTTGCCCCTCCCCTCAGGTAAGAAGTTAAAAGGGTTTACTCAATTTTCAGGACCGACTTTGAGTCGGTACAATAAGTTAGGTAATTAATATATTCTGATTATGTTGGGATCCCTGTCAATAGGTCACTGTCGTAATTTCTATATTAAATTTAAAAAATGTTGCCTGTCCCTCATGTAAAAAGTTACAAAAGTCACAACGTTGAAGCTATAGTTCAATTTCAATATTTCAATTCAGTATATTTTGACCCATATTTTAGGTTGGTACTTTCAATAGTCCTACTGTCTTTACAATCATGTTAGTTTGACAAGAACTTAAGGAAATACTAGGTCTTACAAAAAAAACGTAGATAATACTACAGACATGTTGTTTTCTCTTCTGTGGTTTATCTGATCTTAACATTCCTGTTTATAATATTAAAAATTGTTGTTGCCAACTCAGGTAAAAAAGTTAAAAGGGTTTTTACTTCAATGTTTTACAATGGACCTTCTACTTTGAGTCTTTAGCGAAAAAGGTAATGATAAACATGATTATTTGGATCTTCTTCAATAAGGTCACTGTCATTACATTCTATATCTAAATTTAAAAACTTGTTTGCCTTCCCCACTAAGAAATGTTTACAAAGTCACAACGTTGATGGCTTTATCAAATTTTCATATTTTCATTAAAAAATTTTTGACCCATATTTATGTTGGTACTTTTCAACTTAGGTCACTGTCTACAATCATGGTAGTGTTTGACATTAGAAATCATTTAGGACATATCTATGGTCTTACAAAAAAAATGTAAAATATACAGGACATGTTGTGTTCTCTTTTCTGTAGGTTACTATATTACATTCTGTGGTCAAATTATAAAAATGTTGCCCCTCAGGTAAAATAGTTAAAAAGGGTTTACTGCAATTTTCAGGTACCTACTTTGAGTCGGTACAAAAGTAATAAATCTTGATATGTTTATATCTCTTCAATAGGTCATCATTTTATAATTCTATAGTTTAAATTTAAAAACTGTTATATGCCCACCAGGTAAAAAGTTACAAGGTCAAAACGTTGATGCTATAGGTTCCTGATTTTTCTCCATATTTTCGATTATAAATATTTTGACCAATATTCTAGGTTGTTAACTTTTCAGTAGTTCACTGTCTAAAAATCATTTAGTTTGACATAAATTCTAGGACGTTACTAGTGGGTCTTAACAAAAAAAAACGTAGTATTATCAGACATTGTTGTTCTCTTGCTGAGGTTACTAATTTTACACCCTGAATCGAAAATTAAAGGATGTGCCAGTCAGTTGTATATAAAGTTATAGAAGGTTTACTCAATTTTCAGGACCTACTTTGGAGGCGTGACAAATATGGGTAATATAATGACTGATATGTTGGAAGTCTCTTAGTAGGTCACTGTCGTACATTCATATTTAAAATTTAAAAGACTGTTGCCCCCGCAGGTAAAAAAGTAACATCGAGTAATCAAACATTGCTTGCTATAGTATTGCCAGGATTTTTAGATATTTTCAAGTCAAATATTTTGGACCATATTTAGGGTTGGTTTTATTCCAGTAGGTCACTTTTCTTAACTTATCCATTTAGTTTGAACATTGAAATTTTAAAGGAATATACTTAGAGTCTTACAAAAAAAGAACGTAGAATAACAAGACATGGTTTGTTTCTCTTCTGTAGGGTTATGTCTATGACATTTCTGTTGGTTCAAATTTGTTTGGTTTTGAATTCAAGTAAACGTAGTTTAAAAGGGGTTTTACTAATATTTTCAACCTTTTTTGAGTGCGTACAAAAAAGGTTAATTATTATTTAGGTTGATATTTTGAATCTCTTCAATAGGTCACTGTCCTACAATCATTTTAAAATATAATTTAAAAACTGTTTCCCTGTTTTTACCAGATAGGGTAGAATTAGTTAACAGAAGAGTCGCAACGGTTGTATCTATAGGTTCAAATTTTCAATATTTCCATTCGAATATTTGACCCATAATTGTAGGTTTGGTACTTTTCAATAGTCAATCTGTCTTACAATGTAAGTTTGACATAAAAACTTTAGGACATAACTATGGTCTTACTTAGAAAAAAACGTAAAATATACAAACATGTTGTTTCTCTCCTGTAGGTTACTATTTTACATTTGTGGTCAAATTAAAAATTGTTGCCTCCTCAGGGTAAAAGTAAAGAGGGTTACCTCAGTTAAAAGCACAGACTGAAAATAAAGACAAAAGAAAAAGGATAAATAAATATTAAGAAAGTTTAAGTGGATCTCTTCAATTTTTCACTGTCGTACATTCTATATTACATTATAAAAACTGTTGCCCCCAAGTAAAAAGTTACAAGAGTCAAAACCTTGATGCTATATCCTATTTTCATATTTTTCATTAAAATGTTTTGAACCCCATATTTAGAGTTGGTACTTTTCAAGTAGGTCAGCTGTCTTACATTCATGTGTTTGACATAGAATTTCTAGACGTACATGGGTCTACAAAAAAAACGTAGTATATTACAGACATTTGTTTCTCTTCTGTAGTGTACTATTTTACACCCTGTAATCAAAATTAAAGAATTGTTGTCCCTCAGGGTAAAAGTTAACAGGGTTTTACTCAATTTTCAGGACCTACTTTGACTCGTACAAAAAATGGTAATATATACTGATATATTGGATCTCTTTAAAATAGGTCACTGAGTCGTACATGTCATATTAAATTTAAATGACTGGTTGCCCCCAGGTAAAAAGGTTACAAGAGTCACTATATTTTTATTATATCCAATTTTTTATATATTCCATTACAAATATTTTGAACCATATTAAGGTGGTAACTTTTCAGAGTCACTTTCTTTACATCATTTGTTTGATCATAGAATTTTAGGGGAACGTACTATGAGTCTTAACAAAAAAAAAAACGTAGAATATACAGACATGTTGTTTCTCTTTCTGTAGGTTACTATCTTACATTCTTGTTTGTCAATATTTAAAAGAGTGTTTGCCCCTCAGGTGAATAAAGTTAAAAAAGGTTAATGCTAAGATTTTCAAAGAACCTACTTTTGAAGTCTTACAAAAAAGGTAATATGTTCTGTGAAGTGTTGGATCTCTTTAATAGGTCACTGTCGTATCATTCTATATTAAATTTAAAAAACTGTGTGCCCTCCCATGGTAAAAAAATTAACAAAAGTCATCAACTGTTGATGCTATATTCAAAATTTCATATTTTCATTCAATATTTTGACCCAATATTTAGGTTGGCACTTTTCACTAGGTCACTGTCTACATCATGTAGTTTGACAAAAACTTTAGGACGTACTATGGGTCTTACAAAAAAAAACTAAATTAAAAATTGTTGCCCTTCAGGTAAAAGGTTAAAAGGGGTTTACTCAATTTTCAAGGACCTACTTTGAGTCGTACAAAAAGGTAATAAAATACTCCAACACACCTTTTATGTCTTCAATAGGTCACTGTCGGTACATTCTATATTAAATTTAAAAAACTGTTGCCCCAGGTAAAAAGTTACAAAGGTTACCAACGTTGATGCTATATTCCAATTTTCCATATTTTCAAATCAAATATTTTGAACCCATATTTAGTTTGGTACTTTTCAGTAGATCACTGTCATACATCATGTAGTTTACATAATTCCTTAGGACGTACTAATGGGTCTTGACAAAAGAAACGTAGAAATAAACAGACATGTTGTTTCTCTTGCTGTAGGTTACGTATCTTAGATTCTGTGGTCAAATTAAAAATTGTTGCCCCCCAGTAAAAAGTTAAAAGGGTTACTCAATATTCAGGACCTACTTTGAGTCGTACAAATAGGTAATAAATACTGATCTGTTGATCTATTCATAAGGTCAACTGTCGGTACATTCTATAGTTAAATTTAAAAACTGTTCCCCAGCAGGAAAAGTTACAAGAGTCACAAACGTTGATGCTATATTTCAAAATTTTCATATTTGTCATTCAAATATTTGACCCATATTTTAGTGTACTCTTTCACTAGGTCACTGTCTAACATCATGTAGTTTGACATAAACTATAGGACGACTATGGGTCTAACAAAAATAAACTAGAAACTTTAAGTATTGTTTCACTTCTGTTGGTTACTATCTTACATTCTGTGGGTCAAAATAAAAATTGTTGCCCCTCAAGGTAAAGAAGTTAAAAAGGGTTACTCAAATTTCCAAGAGCCCTACTTTGGAATCATACCAAAAAGGTAATAAATACTATATGTTGATTCTCTTCAATAGGTCACTGTCGTACATTCTATATTAAATTTAAAAAACTGTTGCCCCCCATGTAAAAAGTTACAAGAGTACAACGTTGATGCGAAATATTTCAAATTTTCAAAATTTTCATTCAAATATTTTGACCCATATTTAGGATTGTACTTTTAGTAGGTATCTGTCTTACATCATGTAGTTTGACATTAAATCTTTATAGCTATACTAATGGCGTCTTACAAAAATAGCCCGTAGAATATAAAGACATTGTATTTCACTTCTGTAGGTTACTATATTACATTCTGTGTTCCATATTAAAAATTGTTGCCCCTCAGGTATAAAAGTTAAAAAGGTTTTACTCAATCTTCAATGACCTACTTTGAGTCGTACAAAAAAGTAATAAATACTGATATGTTGGATCTCTTTAATAGTCACTGTCGACAAATTGCTATATAAATTTAATAAACCTGAGCCTCCACAGTAAAAAAGTTACAAGAGTCACAACGTTATGGCTATATTGCCATATTTTCATTATTTTCATTCCAGATATTTTGACCCAATTTAGGTTGGTACTTTTCAGTAAGTCACTGTCATACATCATGTATTTTGACATAAATTCTAGGACGTACCTAAATGGGTCTTACAGAAAAAAAACGTAGAATATACAGACATTTGTTTCACTTCTGTAGGTTACTATCTTATATATTCTGTGGTCAAATTAAAATTGTTGCCCCCTCAAGTAAAAAGGTTAAAGGGTTTACTCAATTTTCAAGGACCTACTTTGAGTCGTTTAAAAAAGGTAAAATATATACTATTATGTTGGATCTCTTCAATAAGGTCACTGTCGTACATTCTATATTAATTTAAAAACTGTTGCCCCAAAGGTAGAAAAGTTACAAGAGTCACATATCGTTTGATGCATATATCCAAATTTTCATATTCTTCAGTTCAACATATTTTGACCCCATATTTTAAGGTGGTACTTTTCACTAGGTCACTGTCTTACATCATGTAGTTTGACAAACTTTAGGACGTACTATGGGTCTTACAAAAAAAAACTAAATTAAAAATTGTTGCCCCTCAGGTAAAAAGTTAAAAGGGTTTACTTCAATTTTGAAGAACCTACTTTTGAAGACGTACAAAAAGGGTAAATAAATTACTGGATAGTTGGATCTCTTCAATAGGTCACTGTCTTACATTCTATATTAATTTAAAAACTGTGCCGCCTCAGGTAAATAAGTTACAAATGAAGTATGTCAGAACGTTGATCTTATTCAAAATTTTCATATTTTCATTCAAATATTTTGACCCATATTTAGGTTGGTACTTTTCAATAGGTCACTGTCTTACATCATGTAGTTTGACATAAACTTTAGGACATACTATGGGTCTTACAAAAAAAACGTAGAATATACAGACATGTTGTTTCTCTTCTGTAGGTTACTATCTTACATTCTGTGGTCAAATTAAAAATTGTTGCCCCTCAGGTAAAAAGTTAAAAGGGTTTACTCAATTTTCAGGACCTACTTGAGTCGTACAAAATAGGTAATAAATACTGATATGTTGGATCCTCTTCAATAGGTCATTGTTCGACATTCTATATTAAATTTAAAAACTGTTGCCTCAGAAGTAAAATAAGGTTACAGATCACAACGTTGATGTCTATATTTCAAATTTTCATATGTTTCATTCAGTATATTGTTGACACCATATTTAGGTTGGTAC
>JABUQX010075849.1:10000-22500 GCA_015478945.1 Trachelipus rathkii
TATATATTATATAATATTTATATATATATATTATATTTAATATATATAAGTATTATATATATATGTTATATATAATATATATTTTATTTTATATTATATAATATATTTATATATTATATATATATTATTATATATAATAGTATATATATTATATATATATATATCATGTTTATTATATATATATATATATATATATATATATAGTTATTATATATATATATATATATAATATATATATATTATATATATATATATATATAAGTTTATATTATAATAAGTTTATAATAATATTATATTATAGATATATATTATTTATATTATATAATATATATATATATTTATAATATATATATTATATATTTAGAAAGTCGATCCTGTTTTTTTGTTTTTTTCCAAAATGCATTTAGACTCATCATTTCTCGACATAGATTCATCAGAATGGCTTGTCGGGATTTTGTGAACATAACCTTCAAGTAAATGAATTCATTCATTTCATTTTCAAATCTGCATCTCTCTTTTAAATTGTTTAAGTAAGAAGAAATAAAAAATTTAATCTTTTTCCGATTTTAAAAAAAAAAAAAAATAATCTATTTTGAATATAATATATATTTTTCCTCCGGCACATTGAGATGATATCTCGGAAACAGAATCTCGCTCGAATGCCATCGTCAACACATTAGCAGGAAAATAATATGGGTAATATATATGTGAAATATTATTGAACAAAAATCTGAAAAAAATATATATATTTTTGCAAAGAAAGAAAAAAAAACACGATTAAAAGAAACGTTTTTTTTGTACCAAGTCATTATTATATATTAATATTTATATATATATATATATATATTATTATTTATTAGTTATATATATTATATATTAATATATATTATATATTATATATATATATATATATTATTATATATTATATATTATATATTATATATATATATATAATTTATGATAATTATTATATATATATACATATTATTATTATGTATATTATATATATATACTTATATATATATAATATATATAATATATAATATTTATATATTATATGATATATATATTATATATATATTATATATAGTATTATATATTATATTGTATATATATATATAAGTATAGTTTGTTCGAACACGTGATTCAGTAACTTTTTACTACTCGTGCTCTTCTCTCTCTCTCTTTATATATATATTTTATATATATATATATTATTATATATTATATATATTATATATACTATATATATTATATATATATAATATATATACATATATTATATATATATATAATATATATATATTTATATTATATTATATATATATATATATATATTATCTTTGAGATATTCCTGCTTAAATAAGTTTTTATGTATTTTAAACGTTTTAATTTGGTCGTTTCTCTGCTTTAGCAATAATCTTGATATATTTACTTTTATAATTATTAATATACTAAGTACGTGAACTTTGCTATTGTTAATATTTTAGTTATTTTAATTAATTTATTTATTTTATTAATATTATTTGTTATACTAAAAGTATTATTTAGAATGTATATGTATTTTAATAACATAATTATTATATACACTATTTATAAACAAATATTTGTCTGCAAATTCAGGAAATTCGGAACACCGTCCGACGTTTCCCCGCTATCCTATTGAAGCAGTAGATGCCTCATTTTTAATGGGTTGTTAAATGAGGCGTATATTTAATAAGGGTTATACTTATATTTTCGTTTTAAATTTGTCGATTATCTTTTATATTTCATTAGTAATACATAGTAACAAAATAAAGAAAATTCATTAAATCGTCTACATTATATTAAATGCTGCAAAATAAATATGTTATACATAAATGTATACTCAGTGTTGAGCACGAGTAGCAACGAGTAAGGAGTCCGCCTCTGATATATGATATATACTATATATATATTATATTCCATATAATATATCAATTATATATGATAATACTATATTATATGATATTATAATATATTATATATAGTATATATATTATATATTATATATATATATATATATATATAAAATATATATTTATATATATATATTTATATATATATATTACTTCAAGCTTTTAGTTATTAAGGAACATATGAATATTGCCTATTTTATTTGGTTAATACTTATATATTATATATATATTATATAGTATATATATATTTATATATAAATATTTTTATATTATATATTGTTATTATATATATATATTATATATATATATATATTATATATATTATATAATATATATATATAATATATAATATAATATTATATTATTATAATATTATATTATAATATATAATATATATGTAATTTTTAATTTGTATTTTTCGTCAATATAATTAATTAAAATATTCGAAAATAAAACTAAAAAGAAATAAAAATCTTAAGTTTACATCGGTCACTATTTTAAATAATTCCTTCGAATTGATCACTTTTGGTATAAGTATAATAATAGGAAAAAAAACCGTAATGTTATAGTGCTGTTGCGACTCTCATACCATTCCAACGCTTTTGTGTACTAGACTATATAATGATAATAATAATAATAATAATTATAATAATAATAATTAATAATAATTAATATATATATAATAATTATGAATAATATAAATTAATAATAATAATAATATATAATAGAATAAAATAATTAATAATAATAATAATATAATAATAAATAAAGTGAAATTTAAGAGTACAATGCGATAGTCATACCATTTAGGCACTTTTTTTTAGTACTATACAGTACAGAATTCGTAATACAATTGTATTATGTGATTTTCATACGATTTCAGTGACTTTGCACTATATAGTAAAGAATTCTCAATGCAAGAGTAATATGCGATTTTATAGTTGAATATAGTGAAAAGGATTTTCCTTATTTCTCTCAGTGTGACGTAATTTGGATTGTTTTAAATGTACTTATTTTTTATAAAAATTATAAATTAATTAAACCTTAAAATTAGAGTGAAATAATTCCTGAGGAAAATTCTGCTACAAATTATAACAACATGGTAGCCATAAATATCACGTGATATTTTGTTTATATATAGTATATATTATATATATATGTATATATAATATATACTATTATATATATTATACATTATTATATATATATATATATATATATTATATGTATATATATAGTTATACATATGATTATATATATATATTATTATTATATATATATATATATATATATAATATGATATATAATTATATATATATATATATATATTATAATTATATAATATATACTATTATAATATATATATATTATATTTGAATATATTATATATATATAGTAATATATATATATAATATTATATAATTATATATATTATATATATATAATTATATATGGCCAGAAAAATGAAACTTCGCCACTTTCATATAGGATAGCATTGTTGGAAAATTGGAGAATTATTATAATTACATGTATGCTCCGTTAACGTTTTGTTACGGAGATACAGCACTCACCAGTCAACTGTATATTGTTGGGTTGTATTTGTTAGTCATATTGACAACCGCAAATTACTTACAAGACAGGAGAATAAGAAGGTTGTGATGGGTAATACGATCGAACAACGAAATTGTACCATTTCCGCATGAGTCAAGCGATAACCTATTGCAGGGTTAGTTTACCAACATACAAGTGTGACGTCTCTACCGTTCCATTGATAAATGTGTTGTGTCGTAATTATTCGTGTATCATAATATTTACATAAGTTTTCGATGCCCCATCAACGCTGTATTCCAACAGGTAGTATGCCGATATTATGTACGCGTACAGATTGTGTATGATGGGAATTGCAAGTGAGGTCGGGGTGTATATACATGTGTTGGTTAATCAACGAGTCGCTTCACATAGGTTCGTTTTTCACGAGGACGTATGCAGCAACTTATGGGATATCTATGAGCATTTTGATCGGCTGATCATTGCGAGATGTGATGTTGTATGGGGTACTTCGCCACCTGCTCTATCGTGCCCATGACATTCTCCGGTATTTCTGACGCATACCCTCATTCGAGTGTGGGTAGAGAGGCGTGCCGAACTTGCTTGCTCCACGTTCTGCATATATGGAGAACACTGAAAGGCGGATGGAGCTATGCATACCATTTGCAACGTGTACAGCATTTTACTGCTTCACCGCACATAAGCGCGACGCGACTTCTGTAAATGGTTCATCGGGCAGTGTAATACGAACAGCGTTTCCATGAGTCGGTGCTGTAGACGGACGAAGCCATCTTCAGTAGACGTGGCATTCACAACCAGAGGAACAGTCACGTGTGGACGGCAGGAAGATCCTCATGTAATCATGAAGCTATCCATTAACCAAGCTACGATTTAAATATGATGTGTTGTTGGAATTACTGGGGTCAACCTTCCTTTGGCCCTATTTTCTATCTGACCGCCCAGAAATATAACCTTCATCCCTCTGGAATGGGTTCGGAGTGCTCCTTGAGGATGTACCTGTGTTTAATCTAGTGTCACATAGGGGTTCAGTTGATGGCTGCCCAAGCTCACTTCGCCAGAACGCACGCCCTGGATTTAATACTAATTACCTTTATTTATAGATGGGATAGGTGGGAGGCACTGTTGCCTGGCTTCCACTTTCGCAGGACCCTCTACACCGTTGGAACCTCTTTGCCCGGCGGTGCAATCAAAAGGTGTCTGTATACGCCACCGCCAGTCAATGACCCTTCGCGGGGACTGCACTGAAAAATCAGGCAGTCGTGTAAAAACATAACAGGCAGATGAATGCCGGTCGGCGACAATGCCCATTTTACGGAGGTGCGTTGCATGCATCAGGGCTAGGGAGGGGGGCTGCACTTTCCTCACTTTGAACTTACCTATTGTAACCTGTATTTTGTTGTATTGTAATGTCCCGAATAAAGATGATGCAATCGTGTTTTGTGTTATGGGGGAATCTTTGTGTAGCATTCCTACACCACACCTCATTAGTTTGGGTCTCATCCGCTTAATGTAACTCCCGTGAACGAATCGTTGTACCATACATTGTAGAGTTATTATGCTTCTATTTCCCATTTAAATATAACCCCTAATACAAAGGGCGCCGTTTCATTCTGGGACATCCTGTACAGTAGCTATATATAATTATATATATAGATATATATATAATTAGATTATATTATATATATATATATATATATATATATATATATATATATATATATATATTATATATATATATATATATATATATATATATATATATATAAACAGGTGAAGACATTTCCACTAATCAGCTGATCCTTAATATTGAAGGCTATACATTTCGTTTTCATATTATTTTATTTACCTATTTACGCTAGCTTTTTTGAAAAATCGTTAGCGCCAATTAACTTTGCACTATTTTCCATTCAGCTAACTTTTAAGCTCCGTTCGCTAAATATATAACATTAAAGTAGTTTCTATATCGCAAGTGTTGTCCCAATAATCTGTCTTTGTCATGTTATTAGGTAGCTAAATGTGGACCACTATAGATTTTATCAATTTTCTGGGTGTTGTGGACTTAGTTGGTGTCAATAGTTTTGTGTTTATATATTTTATATATATATATATATATATATATATATATATTACTATATATATTATATATATATATTAATATATATATATATATATATATGTATATATATATATATATATATATATATATTTATATATAAATATAATATAATATAATAATTAATATATAATTATATAATTGTATATAATAATAATAATAATAATATATAATAAATAAATAATAATATACAATAATAATAATAATATAATTGGAATAATATAATAATAATAATATTATTATTAATAATTAATAATAATAATAATAATAATAATAATAATATAATGATGATAATAAATATAATAATATGAATATAATAAAATAATAATGAATAAATAATAATTAATCAATAATAATAATAATAATAATATTAATATATAATACTATAATAATAATTATATATATTAATAAAAAAGTTTTTCTTGTAGCATTTTCTCAATATTTAGCATTTTTAAAATTTAGTATTTGTTATTTTCGTTGCTTTTATAGCTGTTGTTGTTATTTTTATTAATTTTCATGCTGTTTTTGTTGTTCTTATTGTTGTTACTGGCGGCTATGGTAACATTTATCAGCACTTTTTTTATTTGTTTTCTTGTTACTTTTATCGCTACTGTTATTGTAGTTCTAATTGTTAATGTTATTTTTGTTATTTTTATTGTTATTGGTGCTGTTGCTGCTATTGCTAATGTTAGAATGGTGGTAGTTCCTGTTACTAATTTAATTGTTTTGTCATTTGTTTTTGTTCTTTTTTGCCACTTTTATTGTTAATGTTATTGTTATTATTCTTGTTGTTATTGTAAATGTCATTGGTGCTGTTTTGGTGTTGTTACTGGTAATAGTGATTGCTGTTATCACTGTTACTGTTTTAATTTATTTTAATTTCTTTAATTGCTGATGTTGTTTTTATTGTCATTTTTAATGATTTCATTATTATTGAAATTCTTATTGTTGCTATTAATGTTTTTAGTAGTGATGGTGGTGATAATGGAAGTTACTATAATCACCGCTATTTTTTGTTATTTATTGTTTTTGTTTCTTTTATCACTCCTGTTGTTGTTGTTGTTATTGTTGTTGTTAATGTTGTCATTACTTTTTTGTTATAGTTGTTAATTTTGTCATTTTTATTGTTGTTGCTTTTGTTGCTTTGTTTTTAGATACTGGTTACTGTTATCACTATTATTATTTTTAATTTGTTGCTTTTTGTTTTTTTATTCATGGTTTTGTTATAGTTGTTGTTAATGTTGATGCTACTGCTACAGTTAATGTTGTTAGTAGTGGCAGTGGTTTTTGTTTATGTTATTGCTGTTGTTATTGCTGTTTTCGTTGTTGTCTTTTGTGTTATTGTTGCTGTTAATATTTTTGTTATTGTTGCTATTAAATGCTGTTAGTTGTGTAGTAATCACATTTATTTGTTATTGTTTTGTGATACACTATTTTTGTTACTTTTATCGCTGTTATTACTGCTGACGTTATTGTTGTTGTTATTTTTATTATCCTTTTCTTTATTAATTGTTGTTGCAGTTGCTGTTATAACTATATATTGTTTTGTTGTTATTTTATCGTTTGTATAGCTGCTCTAATTGATATTATAATTGTTGTTAATATTACTGTTATTGTGGCTGTTGTTATTGTTATTAGTGATGAGTGCGATGGTGATCGTTTTTTTTATTTTTTGTGCTTATATCGCCGTTGTTTTTGTTAATTTAGTTATTGTTGTTAATGTTGTTTTTGTTATTGTTGCTGTTATTTTTGTCAGAGATGATCATAGTCCGATTTATAACTGTTATTGTTTTAATAATTGCTATTTTTGTTGCTTTTATCGTTGTTGTTATTGGTATTTTCGCTATTGTTGCTATTGTTGTTATTGTTGTAATTGTTGTTGTTGTTGTTGTTGTTGTTGTTGTTGTTGTTGTTGTTGTTGTTTTTGTTGTTGTTGTTTTGTTGTTGTTGTTGTTGTTTTGTTGTGTTGTTGTTGTTGTTGTTGTTGTTGTTGTTGTTGTTGTTGTTGTTGTTGTTGTTGTTGTTGTTGTTGTTGTTGTTGTTGTTGTTGGTGGTGGTGGTGGTGGTGGTGGTGGTGGTTTTGGTAGTAGCCGCTGTTATTACAGTTATTGCTTTGGGATTATTTAGTTTTGTTTATTTTGTTGTTACTGTTAGCTTTACTGTCTTGGTTGCTGCTGTTGCCTTCAATGTTGTTTTTATTAATGATATTATTGTTGTTATTAATGTTGTTACTTTTCATGGTCATGATGGTAGAAACATTTATCACTGGTATTGTTTTAATTTTTTCTAATTTTTTGTTATTGTTGTTATTATCTTTGTTGTTATTGTTTTTATTGTTACTGTTATTGTTGTTAATGGTGTATGTTGATGCCGTTATCCCAGTTATTGTTTTGTAATTTAATATTTTGTTGTTTGTGTCCCATTGTTACTGTTGTTATTATTATTTTTGTTGTTTTGTTAATGTTGTTGTTATTTTGATGTTATTGCTGCTGTTATTCTACAGTTAATGTTGTTAGCGTGGTGGTGGTGGTGGTGCTATGGATGTTATTAATCTTTTTTTTGTTTACAAATTTTACTGTAGCTGTAATTGTTTTTCGTTGTTGTTGTTGTTGTTGTTGTTGTTGTTGTTGTTGTTGTTGTTGTTGTTCTTGTTGTTGTTGTTGTTTCGTTTTTTGTTTTTGTTCTTGTTGTTGCTCTTGTTATTGTTCTTTTTAATGGTGTTAGTAGCTGTTATCACTATATTTGCTTTATTTGTTATTTTTTACCTTAGTTGATAGTTGTATGATTGCTATTGTTAATGTTGTTTTTCGTGATGTTATTACTGTTGCTATTATTGTTTTGTTATGTTATTTTGTTGTTTGTATAACTGATCTTATTGATATTTTAATCGTTGTTAATGTTGCTGTTATTGTGGATGTTATTATTGTTATTAGTGGTGGGTATGATGGTGATCGTATTTTTTTTATTTTTTTGTGCTTATATCGCAGATGTTATTGCTAATTTCGTTATTGTTGTTAATATTGTTTTTGTTATTGTTGCCTTTTTTTTGTTAGAGAGTGTCATACTCCGATTAAAATTGTTTAAGTTTGTTTCATATTTTTGTGTTGCTGTTGTTGTTGTTGTGTTGTTGTTCGTTGTTGTTGTTGTTGTTGTTTGTTGTGTGTGTTGTTGTTGTTGTTGTTTTTGGTGGTGTGGTGTGTGTGTGGTGGTGGTGGTGGGTTTTCTATATACTGTGTTATTTAGCAATTTAATTTTGGATTATTTAGTTTGTTTAATTTTTTTGTTACTGGTTTTATTACTGTCTTGGTTGCTGCTGTTGCCTTCAATGTTGTTTTTATCAATGTATTATTGTTGTTATTAATGTTGTTATCCCTTTCATGGTCATGATTCTTACATTATTGCATTGTTTAATTTTTCTTAATTTTTTTGTTATTGGTTTTATTACATTTGTTGTTTATTTATTCAGAGAAATTTTGCAAGTATGATTTTTATTACAATTTGTTCATGTCAATTCACCGTCGTGGTTGGTTAATTACTTTAATTTTGTTGTCATAGAGGCTGTGCTGTTTTGTTATGTTTTGTTGTTTTGCTATGTTTTGTTGTTATTTTTGAGTATATTGCTGCTGTTATCTACAGTTAATGTTGTTAGTGTGGTGGTGGTGGTGGTGGTGGTGCTATGAATGTTATTAATCTGTTTTTTTTTGTGCTTACAAATTTAGGTTATCTGCAGCTGATTTTTTTCGTTGGTTGTTTATTTGTTGTTGTTGTTTTGTTGTTGTTGTTGTTGTTGTTCGTTGTTGTTGTTGTTGTTTTGTTGTTGTTGTTGTTTGTTGTTGTGTTTTTGTTCTTATTGTTGTTCTTGTTTTTGTTCTTGTTAATGGTGTTAGTAGCTGTTATCACTATATTTGCTTTATTTGTTATTTTTGTTACTTTAATTGATGATGCTATTGTTAATGTTGTTTTTCGTGCTGTTATTACTGTTGCTATTGTTGCTGTTATTTATAGTTATAGTTATTTTTATGTTATTTAGAGTAGTTAATGTTGTCATTTGTATTGTTTTCTTATTGTTGTTGTTATTGCTGCTTTGATTTTAGATATTGGTTAGTGTTATAACTATTATTTTTTTTAATTTGTGGCTTTTGTTTCTTTTACTCATGGTGTTGTTATAGTTGTTGTTAATATTGTGGTTATTATTGTTGCTGCTACTGCTGCATTTATTATTATTAGTAGTGGCAGGGGTTTTTGTTTATGTTGTCGTTGTTGTTATTGTTGTTTTCGTTGTCGCCTTTTGTGTTATTGTTGCTGCTAATATTGTTGTTATTGCTGCTATTAATTGCGGTTAGCTGTTTTCTAATCACATTTATTTGTTATTGTTTTGTGATACGCTATTTTTGTTACTTTTATCGCTGTTAATACTGCTGACGTTATTGTTGTTGCTGTTATTTTTATCATTTTGTTTATTAGTTGTTGTTGTAGCTGCTGTTATCACTATTATGGTTTTGTTATGTTATTTTGTTGTTTGTATAGCTGATCTTATTGATATTTTAATTGTTGATAATGTTGCTGTTATTGTGGCTGTTGTTATTGTTATTAGTGGTGGATGTGATGGTGATCGTATTTTTTTATTTTTTTGAGCTTATATCGCCGTTGTTATTGTTAATTTCGTTATTGTTGTTAATGTTGTTTTTGTTATTATTGCCTTTTTTTTGTTAGAGATGGTCATACTCCGATATATAGCTGTTATTGTTTTTCTACTTGCTATTGTTGTTGTTGTTGTTGTTGTTGTTGTTGTTGTTGGTGGTGGTGGTGGTGGTGATGGTGATATTAGTAGCTGTTGTTATCATAGTTATTGCTTTGGGATTATTTAGTTTTGTTAATTTTGTTGTTACTGTTAGGTTTACTGTCTTGGCTGCCGTTGTTGCCTTCAATGTTGTTTTTATTAGTGATAATATTGCTATTATTTATGTTGTTACTTTTCATGGTCATGATGGTAAAAACATTTATCACTGATATTGTTTTGATTTTTTATTATTATTTTGTTATTGTTATTATCCTTGCTGTTACTGCTGTTGTTATTGTTAGTGTTATTGTTTTTAATGGTGTTTGTTGGTGCCATATTCCCAGCTATTGTTTTGTAATTTACTATTTTGTTATTTGTGTCCCATTGTTACTGTTGTTATTATTGTTGTTGTTTTGTTAATGTTGTTGCTGTTATTTGATATTATTGTCTGTTTATTCTACAGTTAATGTTGTTATGTGGTGGTGGTGGTGCTATGGATGTTATTAATTTGTTTTTTTTTGTGTGTGTTTACAGATTTTATTGTAGCTGTAATTGTTGTTGTTGTTGTTGTTGTTGTTGTTGTTGTTGTTGTTGTTGTTGTTGTTGTTGTTGTTGTTGTTGTTGTTGTCGTTCTTGTTCTTGTTAATGGTGTTAGTAATTGTTATCACTATATTTATTTATTTGCTTATTTTTGTTATTAGTTTAATATGATGCCAATGTTAATGTTGTTTTTCTTGCTGTTATTACTTCTATGTTGCTGTTATTTTTGTTGTTAGTGGTGGTTTTAGATTCTGTTATTGCTGTTATTGTTTTGCAATTTCTAATATTTTTTATTTAGTTGTTATTACTGCTTTTACTGTTGATGTTATTGTTAGTGGGGTGAATGCGGTAGTAGTTACTCTTATCACTGTAATTGTTTTGTTGTTTGTTATTTTTACTAATCGTTAGTTATTGTGATTTTAGTTTTTTATTGTTAACATTGCTGTTGTTACTGTTGCTGTTATTGATGCTGTTATTTTTGTTAGCTATTGTTTTAGAGGTGGTAGTTGCTGCTATTATTATTTAATTTGCTTTTTTGCATTTGCTTTAACAGCTTATGGTTTTTTTTGTTGCTATGTTGGTTTAATTATTGTTGTTATTATTATTATTATTGTTAATGCAAGTGGTGTTGGTATTATTAGGGATGACGGTGATTCTGGTTGTGGTTGTGGTTGTGGTTGTGGTTGTGGTTGTGGTTGTGGTTGTGGGTAGAGTTATTGTTATCAAATAATGTTTCTATATTTTATTAAATATTATTGTTATGATCATATGTAGCTTTTTTGATAATGCTGTTGTGATCATTATTTTGTATTTGCAGTACTTTCGATTGAGATGTTTGGCGGATGAAAATAATGATGAATTAAAGTCGTTTCATTTTCCTTCATTTTAATATATTTTAAAAATAAGGTACTTTATTGATAGTTTTTGATTATTTAACTGTAAGATTAATTTTTTTAAGGATAATTTTTTTACTGTTAATTATAAACTTTGATTGTGAAAGTATTTGAAAAAAATGTGGATATTTATTGTTATGTTTATGTTTATGTTTATGTTTATGTTTATGTTTATGTTTATGTTTATGTTTATGTTTATGTTTATGTTTATTTTTGTTTATGTTTATTTTATATGTTGATGTATCATCATGATAATTAGCTAATCTTTGATTTTGATTTTGATTCTGATTTGATGTTGATGTTTGATGTTGATTTTGAGTTGAATGTTGCATGTTTTTAAGGTTTTTGGGGCACTATGATGATTATTGTTTATGTTTATTGTTTATGTTATGTTTATGGTTTATGTTTATGTTTAGTTTATGTTTATGTTTTTTTTGTTTAATGTATTTTTGTTTATGTTAGTTTATGTTTTATGTTTTATGTTAGTTGTTTATGTTTATGTTTATGTTTTATTGTTTGTTATATTACTTTGTTTATGTTTAATGTTTATTTTCTGTTTATATTTATTAATAATGTTATGTTTATGTTTATGTTGCTGTTTATGTTTATGTTATGTTATGTTATGTGATGTTTGATTTTTGATGTTTGATGTTTGATGTTGAGTGTTG
>JABUQX010075849.1:27500-30000 GCA_015478945.1 Trachelipus rathkii
TATTGCTGTTAATTTATGCATAACTGTTATAATAGTGCTCTTAATGTATGGAAAAAATGTCATAACATTGCTGTTCATTAATGTATATCTAATAATGTTGCTGTTAATTTAGATATAATTGTTATAATATTGCTGTTAATTTAGATATAATTGTTATCATATTGCTGTTAATTTTTTCAAAACTATTATACCATTGATGTTATAATATTGTTGTTAATTTATGTATATGTTATAATGTTGCTGTTAATTTATGTATAAGTATTATAATATTGCTGCTAATTTATGCACAACTGTTATGCTATTGCTGATAAGTTACCTCTAACGGTTATAATATTGTTAATTTATGCATACCTGTTTTAATATTGCTGTTAATTTACGTATAACGGTTAAAATAAACTGCAGTTTAGCCCTCTTATGGGTACTGCTGCTTTTGAAAGCTATTTGGGTTTAGTTTATGCTTTATATTGTTGCTGCTGTAAATTTATGAAATGCTATTTTAATATAAGCTGTAGACTTTGCAGTAATGTTGATATTGTTGATTTATGTATAGGATATATTATATCGTTTTGAAATTGTCTTATGCTTGTATTTTTGTCGATGCTGATATATTATATATTATAATATATATATATTATATATATATATTATATAATAGTATATATATTATATATATAATATATAATCTATATATTATATATATTATATATATAAATATATATATTATAATATATATAATATAATATTATATATATAATATAATATATATATATATATATATATAATAATAATATATATATATATATATATATTATAATATATAATATTATAATATATAATATAATATATATAATATACATAATAATATATATAATATATAATATATATATATATATATATATATATTATATATATATATATAATATATATAAGCTATATATAAATATATTATATGTGTGTGTGTGTGTTGTGTGTGTGTTGTGGTGTTGTGTGTGTGTGGTGTGTGTGATAGCTCTTTTTGGTTGCCGCATTATCTTGGTATTTCTTTGTTAGTGATGTCGTGTATACAGTGATATGAGAGTAGTTTGATTTATGTATTTATTTGTATTTAAGTTGTGTTATGTTGTTGTTGTTGCTATGTTGTAGTGTTGTTTGTTATGTACTGTTGTGTTGAGTTGTTGTGTTAGGTTGGATTGTATTTGTTGTATTGTATTTTGTTGTATTTGTTGTTGTTGTTGTTGTTGTTGTTGTTGTTGTTGTTGCTGCTGCTGTTGTTATTGTTGTTCTTACTGTACTTAGTATTGCTGTTGTTGTTGCTGTACTTGTTATTTTTATTGTTGCTATTTTGTTGTTGTTGTACTTGCTATTGTTATTGTTGTTGTTGTTGTTGTTGTTGTTGTTGTTGTTGTGTTGTTTGTTGTTGTATTGTTGTTGTTATACGGTACTTTAATTTTTTGTTTGGTGTTGTGTGTTTTGTTGTTTGTTGTGTTATTTAACAGGTTTGCATGAAATTTTAGTGTTTCTGTATTTGTTGTGTTATTGTTAAACAATTTGTTTTTGTTTTTATGTATCGTCGTGCTTTGCTGTTGATAAAATAAATGTATTAAACTGATTCGAAATATCCTGCGTTAATTGCTGTTCTTTTCGTTGATAAAACTGTATTATTTGTGCTATTGCTGAGTGTGAAGCTGTTGAATTAAATTGCTGTTGTTTGATGGCGTATGTATTGTCTTTACATTAAACAGCTTCGGTTCTGTTGTACTGTTAATGAATGTAAAATTGCTGAATAAGATTTCTGTGCAATGAGATTACTGTGCTTCTCTTTTGCTGGATTTTGTTGTTGGAGTTATTGTTATTGTTATTGTTATTGCTATAGAGTTATTGGATAAAATTATTTTAATGTTCTTGCATATTATTATTGTTGTTATTGTTTTTTATTATTACTTACTGTTTTTTATTAAGTGTGATAGAGTTTAATGTTTCATTAATGTTTTAGATTAGTTTCTGCAGTTTCTTGATTTTATTTATATTATTAATATTTTTATTATAAAAATGAACAAAAAAATATGTATTGCGAAACTAATTATGTATTATTTTATGTATTATACACTGTATTATATTATTATGTATTTTATTTTATTATTATATTTATTATATGAATTATACAAATGTATGTATTTTTTTATAGTTTTGATTTTGTTATGAAGTTTAAAAACTTATTTTCTATGTTGTATCAAGTTATGATTTGAATAAAATTTGATGTTATGTATTGTAATTATAAGAATTATTGGTAATGGAAAAATTTTAATAATGTATTTTTATAATTATTAGTTATTAAAATGAAAAAAAAAAAAAAAAAAGCAAAAATGAACTTACAAGAGAAGTAGCTTCATACCAATTCAGTTATTAAAATGACAATTTAACTTCTCAATAATAATTAATTATTTTAAAGTTTTGTGCTGTTGAAAGTATTATTCTTTGTTTCAAGATGGAGTTAGAGCCC
>JABUQX010075850.1:0-5000 GCA_015478945.1 Trachelipus rathkii
AATTTGATTATACTATTTTTTAATTATTGTTTATTTAGTTTTAATGGTTAGTGATAGTTGATATTTAACGTTAGGACGTGACGTCGTTAATATATAGGATTTGTGTATTCGTGAATTGTATGAGAGTTTAAAGAGGCAGTATTTGAAGAGGCTAGATAAGGGTATTGGGTAGAAAAGGGTGGCGTGTAAGCAGAATAGGAAAGGAGTGAGATGGTGGAGTTGAGGAGGAAGGAGGTGGTGAAAAGGAAAAAGGAGGCTTATGTGAAATGGTTGGGAAGTAGGAGAGAGGAAAGCTGGGAAGGATAAAAGAAGGGTTAACGAGTGGAAGCAAAGAGGGCGGGGGAGAGGGCGAAGAGAAGAGCAAAAAAGACTAGAGTGGTGTAGAAAAGGTGGACGGAAGATTTTGAATCGGGAAGCAAGATGTTCTGGAAAGAAGTTAATAAAAAAGGAAGAAGAAGGAGGGGTTTGGGGAGGAGAGGATAAAGGGAGGAGATGGGGAGTGGATAGAAGGAGAGGATATATGGGTGAGGAACGCGGTGGGGAGTATTTTATCAGTGGATTTTAAATGAGGTTGAGGGATTAGAAGTGAAGTTTTGAAAGGGGGGAGGATGGGGAGTATGTCGCGGAGATTGTTGAAACATGGGATACAAATGGAGGAAATTATTAGGGGCTTTGAATAAAGGAAAAAAAAGGGAAGTCCGCAGGTCTGGATGGGGTGAGAATGGAAATGTTACAGAAGGGAGGTATATGGGGTGGAGGAATGGCTGTATAGGTTTATATATATATGTTGGAGGAGTGGTGGGAGGTACCACAGGATTGGGAGGATGGTTGTTTGGTTCACCCTTGTAATAGGGGAAAAGGATAGGAGATGGAAATGTGGGATTATTGAGGTATAATGTCTTTTTAAGTGTGGTAGGAAACGTGTATGGTAGAACTACCTGATTGAGAGAGTGAGAGGGTTAACGGAGGGGAGAATGGGGGGAGAACAAGGAGGATTTAGGGAAGGGAAGAGGTGTGTGGACCAGTGTTTACACCAGATATCGCTTTGGAGAAAAGAACTAGACAGGAAAGGGAAAGTGGATGGGTGTTTTTTAGATTTTAGAGAAAGCATATGAAAGAGTGAAGAGGGGTGAATTGTGAAGGGTGTTGGAGGAAAATGGAGTGTGGGGGTACAATTAAGGTAAAGGTATCAGGGCCTTTTATAGGAATAGTAAAATGTGTGTGAGAGTGTTGGAGGGGAGAGTGAGATGTTTGGGGTGGTGAGAGGACTGAGGCAAGGGGGGTGTAATGTCGCCGTGGCTATTCAATTTGTTTAATGGAGAGTGTTTGTAGAGGAATGGTGAAGGGAGGAGGGGGTGGATTGGACAATGGGACTATGATAGATAGGGAAGTGAACAGTGATACTGTTACTGCGGACGATACTGCCACTAGTGGCGAAGAACGCGGAAGAGTTGAGGTATTTGGTAAGGGAGTTTGAGAGAATGTGCGGACAAAAGGGGCTTAAAATAAATCCTGGAAGAGTAAAGGGTTAGTGTTTGAGGAGGAGGAAAGAGAGGAGGGGGAGGGGTTGGAGGTTCGAGTGGGGGTGTAGTATTGGAAAAAGTAAAGATTTTTAGATATTTAGGGATGGATTTGGGTAGGTGGGGAGGGATTATGAAGTAGAGGAGTGACATAGGTAGGAAATGGAAGATGAGCATTTTGAGTGCTGAGAGAAGTATGGAAAGGGGGGATTTATCACAGAAAGTTAAGATAAGTAAGTTTGAAAAAATTTGTAGTACCAGCGGTGTTGTATGGGTGTGAAACGTGGGGATTGAATGCCAGGTCCAGGAAGAAGTTGGAAGAATTTGAGATGAAGGGGTTGAGAGCGGTTTGTGGGGTTAGTAGACTAGAGGGAGAGGATTAGGAATAAAGGGTGGTGAGGGAACGGAGATGTTGACTTAGGAGAATGGGTTGGTGGGAAGAGCGGAGGAGGGAATGTTAAGATGGTTGGTATGGGCATCTGGTGAGAATGGAGGAACTGAGAGTGGTTTAGGAGGAGTTCTGGGAGGTGTTATCATCGCGGAGGGCGATGGAAGGTAGGAGGAAGGGGGGAGACCAGAAAGGAGGTGGATGGATGAATATATGAGTGAGATGCTGGAGGAGGGAGGGTGAGGGAGGAAGAGGGTAGGGTTTTGGCGAGGGATAGAAGTGGGGGGAGGAGGTTGGGTGGAGGGCGGAGATGAGGGGAGGTGTAGAGTGGGAGAGGCTGTAACGTACCACTACCCGCTCAAAGCGGGAAAAAATGAAAAAAATAAAAAAAAATAAAATAAAAAAAAGATATATAAATATATATTATATATATATATATATATATATATATATAATATATATATATTTATATATAATATATATTAGTATATATATATATATATATAATATAATACATATATATAATATATATTATAATAGTATTGTAATATATTATATATATATATATAGGTATATATATATATATATATTATAATATATATATTATATATTATATATATATATATATAATATATATATACTATATATATATAGTTAATATATATATTATATATATATAATATATTATATATATATATCATATGAGTTTTCCTCTAATTTCTGAAAGATACGCGGTGAAAGTGCCTACCACTTTCTATCGAGAATGACCTAGAGAAGTTGGTGGACCTTCCTACTGGTATCTCAAATCGTCTTGTAGATAAACCCAAAATTCTAGACTTTTCCTAATCTCTAATCATTCTACTTATTAAGTTAAACCTTTTTCTCCTCTGAGCTCCTTCTATTACTTTATCTCTGCTTCTTGTTCTATTTCTTCAAGTCTTCCGTTGGAAAGACCTCCTCGTACGGCGAGGAAACGGTTTTTGGCACTTCGGTGCTGCTGCTGCTGTTAACTGGTCGGAGGACTTTCTGCCGTACTTCTTTGAATTTTTCATGGAATGACTACTGCTTCTATGGGAGGGGGTTTCCTTCGGAGTGTATTGAGCGAATTACCAAGATAATGCACGCATGGAGGTATACATTCCATATTATTTCCCTTCAACTAATCCTACCAAAACTTGGTTTAACTATTCTAGTGCTATTCACTACAGGGACGCTGTGTTCACGAATTAACATCGCCTCCAAATACCAAAAACTCACTCAATTATATATCATTCCCGGAAAATCATATTATATATATATATACCGGTATATATATATATATATATATATATATATATATATATATATTATATATATATATATATATATATATATATATATTATATTATATATATATATATATATATTATATTATATATATATATATATATATAAAAACTAATGTATTTTCACCATGCTGGGATACGATCCTGGATCCTAGCAGATGAGCGTGCAAGTGTTTGACCACTACGCTACGCCGAGAGACAAAAGAAGAATCCGTGAATACTTCTAATCTGTCCAATGGGCCAGAGCATTACTACGGTTCCTCCCGCTCGCACTCTAACGTAGGGCCAAACAGGGTGCCACGCATGGTGAATATAATACCAAAAAACCGGGGGCCAATTATGTAATAGAGTAAATATTGCATAATAATACCTGCAACAAATTTGTATTTTGTAAAAAACCTTAATGTATTTTTACCAATGCTGGGAATAACGATCCTGGACCCTAGCAGATGAGCGGGCAAGTGTTTGGCCCCCGGTTTTGGTATTATATTCACCATGCGGCACCCTGTTTGGCCCTACGTTTGAGTGCGAGCGGGAGGAATACGTAAGTAATGCCTCTGCTTGGACAGTAGAAGTATTCTCGATTTCTCTTTTGTCTCGTCGTAGCGTAGTGGTCAAACACTTGCAAGCTCATCTGCTAGGGTCCAGATCGTATCTCAAGCATGGGTGAAATACATTAGGAAGGTTTTTACAAAATACAAATTTGTTTGAATGTGGTTTATGCAATAAATTTACTTATACAATAATGGCCCCCGTCTTTTGGTATTATATTCACCATCGTGCACCCTGTTTGGGTCCCTACCTTCGAGTGCGACGGGAAGGATACGTAGTATGGCTCCTGCCTGGACAGTAGAAAGTATTTATCGAAATTATTTTTGTCTCGTAGTAAGCGTAGTGGTCAAACCACTTGCACGCTTCGATACTGCTAGTGTCCAGGATCCGTATCCCCCAGTATGGTGAAAATACTCTGAAGGGGTTTTTTATCAGCTTTATACCATAATTGTTGTCAGGTAATTATTATAGCTAAATTTACTTTTTATATTATATTATATATTAGTATATATATATAATATAAATAATATATATTATATATATATTTAATATACTATATATATATATATTATACACTTATTATATATATATATTATATAATATAATAATATGTATATAAATATTATATATATGTATATAGTATATTATTATATATATTATAATATTATATATGTTATATAGCTTATATAGTTTTAAGGATCTATAGGTAGAGTTTGGAATGCGATCGATATATCTTTATAATTTGTGAAAACAAAAATATCGATAAATGAGGAAATACGAAGTAATTTAATTTCTTTTCTTTTATTTTACTGAAAGTAAATAAATATGGTCAAAAACAAAGTTAAATAATCAATTTGAAAAAAATTGAAGCGTTCATCACACACACACCAGACACACATATATATATAATATATATATATTATCATATATATATTATATATTCTATTATACTAATATATATTATTATATATATATATATATATAATATATATATGATATATTATATAAGTATATATATTATATTAATATATACTTTATCTTACGAAAATTTTTGGATTGATTACATGGTATAATGGATAAAATGTACCACTCAAGACTTCTCATATTTTTATATGAACTCCAACAATCTTTTACTATTATACTTCCAGTTTTAATTTTATCTTTAAATGCAAGCAATATCTTCATCAGCAATCGAGAATAGGATTCGTCATACTG
>JABUQX010075850.1:20000-41033 GCA_015478945.1 Trachelipus rathkii
ATATAACATATATATATGTAACTCCATTATAAACTTTAAAAAAATTTAATTTAGGTTCGTACCTACGAAGAGAGAGTATCTCAACAGAAGGGACTTTTATTACTTCTTTACTTTTATTGAATATCTCTACTTATGTTGAATAAAAACATCATTTCAAATATGGATTTCTAAATTACCATCCTCTTATATAGGGTGCTTGCTCACAAAAGAAACCACCAATATAGCAAGTCCTACCCTATATATATATATATATATATATATATATATATATATATATATATATATATATATATATATATATATATATATATATATATATATAAATATATATATATATATATATATATATATATATATATATTACATCATTTATTTATTAGATACATATTTTTATACATTGTTTGATCTTATATTAGTTTACTTCATGCTTAGCCACACTCAAATATCCAATTTATGTATTTTGTGATTATTTTCATACATCGTGTCTATTTCTACGTCATTTTTATACATTTTTCTCTTTTTTCTATACCATTTCTTTTTATATGTATGTATATATAACCTCAAATAACCATGTATAAATAAATAGAAAATATTAGGGAGCACAGGAGTTCGTGTGAAAGCATCTGCCCACGACCTCTTTGAAAGGAATGTGAACTAAAATTTCCCTTCCGAAAATAAAGCCTTCTAAAACATCGGTTTTTATTCTCAATGGAAGAATATTGGAACGAATCCAAAAAAATCTGCGTGAAACACAAATCGTAATAATTCTCGCGTTATAGAAGTCACTTTTATCCTGTATTTACTTTGTCGTCTCTTAACGTTCGTCCTATTTCTCGACACGTGACTGCAAAAACAAACAAATAAATCTTTTGAAATAAATAATATAAACACTTTTCTTTCGCGAACAATTGCTCACAAAGTGATGTTATAGAAGTAATGGGGAAGTCTTGAACCCTAAAATTATTTCTCCTTTAGTCTTTAAAACCTTATAATTAATTCCTTTGACTTATTAACAACTTCCTCGCTTACCTCTAGGAAATTTATATCCATTTAGAAAGAGCGGCCTACATAGAAGTGAATCACTCGCTGCACACACATTAGACAAGAAGGTCAATGGCGTTTCAAGATGTCTGCTCTTGGGTAATGAGATGCTCTTTAGACATGGTTAAGTAAATGAGAAAAAGAAATAGGGAGATTAATTAATAATGATGGGAGGAGGCTAAGAAATTAATTAGTGAGATTAATAATGATGGGAGAAAGTTAAGGAATTAGATGTTAATAAATTTTTTAATATATAGAAGGATAGAATAATATATATACTAATATACTATAAAATATTAAGATATAATATATATAATAAGATATATAATATATATATATATATATATATATATATATATATATATATATAATATATATATCATATATATATATATATATATAGATAGATAGAAGATAGAAGATAGATAACAGTTTATAATTAATATTTTCGTAAAATTGTAATATGAGCCAGTCTGAAAATAATAAATAAAAAAATCATTTTAAAACTAAAAACATTTATGTCTCATTAATCATCTTTTTCATTACTTTATCTTAGATAGATCTTTGTTTTCCACGTATAAATATTGCCTAAGGCATCAAGTTCAATTATTAAAATATATTCAACTACAGCAAAATAATTTTTAATATCTTTCTAACGTTTTTTACTAAGATTACCGGTTCTTAAAAAAAATATACATTTTTCTATAACACACACCAACACACACAACACACCACACACCACATATATATAATATATATATATATAATATATATAGTATATATATATAATATTAATATATCTATAATATATAATATATATATATATATATATAATAACTATATATATATATATATATATATATATATTTATGTAATAATATATATATATATATATATATATATAATAAATATAATATATATATATATATAAATATATATACTATATATATATATAGTAGTATATATATTTTATGTAATAAAGTATATTACTATATAATATATATATATTATATAAATATATAATAATAGATATATATATATAGTATATATATATATATAATATATATATATATATATAATAAAGTCGAAACTCACGAAGAGTAAGCCCTACAAGAACGGATATTTTCTAGTAATTCTACTCTAGGATCCGAAGCTAAAAAAAACGACCATCTGTCGTTAAAACAAAACAGAACTCTTACCCCTGAGCGAAATAATTTAATATAATTATTGTAAATTCTAAAATTGCAATCTTAAAATATACAAATAAGGCATGAAAATAAAACTAACTGAAAAAACATGATTTATTATGAACAAATTCACTTTCTTTCAAAATACACCGACATAGCCAAGTTTTAACTCGGATAAAAATTTGATACAAAATATCTATTACTTATACGTTTTGGTGTGACTTAATTAACTTCATCCCACCCTGCATCCAGAGGTAATTAATATCTGTAGGTTTTAAGATGTGGGCTTATTCGACATAAGTAAAATATGCAATAAAAGTATAAAAGTTGTAACAAAGTCCCTTATGTTGAGAACAGCTCTCTCTTCGGCGAATTGGTAGTCATAGCCTTTTCCAGCGCGTTTTCCACAATTTCCTCTGACTCTTCGTTTAGCGAAAATTGTGATCGAAATTCAAGTCCAGCCCTTTCCTTAAATTTATCTTTCTTGCCGGGAGAATTTCGAGAGAGTATCTTTAGTGAATCTATTTCTTCTGATTCTATGTTAATTTTATTTTATTTTTTCCTTTTGAAAAATATTTCAAAAATAGGGTTATATATTATTTCATATTTTTTTTTTTTTACTCTTTTTTTTTTTTTTTTTTTTTTTTTTTTTCTTTTTTTTATTTTTTTTTTTTTTTTTTTTTTTTTTTTTTTTATTTTTTTTTTTTTTTCATTTCGACTTATGCTAAAGTTTTGCTCGCGCAAAAATCTTAGCATAAGTACGACATAAATTAAAATTTTTAACAAAGTTATTACTGGCGAGCTGCACACTATAATATATATATATATAAGAACACCTATATATATATATATATATATATATATTATATATACTATTATATATAATATATATATTATATATTATTATATATTATATAATATGTATATAATATATATAAGATATAATATATGTGCCTATATTATTATATATATATATATAATAGAAATATAATATATATATAGATATATAATAGATGACTATATGCCATGATGATGAATATATCAATATAGATAATTAATATAGTATATATAATATATAATAATAATATATATAGGAATGATATCTTTTGTACTTATTGTTATAATTTTCCTCTGTCAATAAAAAACCTTCACAATTAATTACATTACCATTATCATTATTCATCATAAATTCATTGTCATCATAATATCCTCATTATCATCATCTGTGTTAAATTATGATTTATATTATCTTATTTTATTATATTAATTCATTATGATTATTATTGATTAATAATTATTATATTATTATATTATTCATATTATTTATAATGATTAATTGATTATTATTATTATTATTATTTATTATTAATAATAGTGAATATTATTATGTATTATATATTATATTATATGATATTATTATTATTTACTCATTATTATTATATTACTTATTATTATTATTATTATTCATTATTATTCATTTAATTATTTGTATTATTATTTAAAAGAATGTGTAACTTCGAAGAACATCATTATACATTATTATTATTCATTATTATGATTAATTATGTAGTGTATATAATTGTCAATTATTATCATTATTACATTATCATTAATTTAGCTGACTGAATCTAATGCAGTTCAATCACATTATGAAAAAAAAAAAATTCTTAAAAAAAAGAACAAAATTTTTTAATAGGCAAAAGAGAGAGAAGATAAAGAAAAATGGTTAAGAGAGAGAACAGGGATGGGGAAAAGAGAGAGTAAGAAGAGAGGGAGGAGTAGAAGAGGAGAACAGAAGATGAGTATAGAAAAAATGAAAAAGAAGAGAAATAATGAAGAAAGAGAGGAAGAGAGAGAATGAAATGCTAAGAGTGAGAGTGAAGTGAGAGTGAGAGTTTGCTTCATTAATTAATAATTCACATTTTAATTCCTTTCTTTATTTTTTATTATTTATTTATTTTAAAACCTTTAATATAACTTTATTTAGATTAGACTGCATACAGGCTACATGAATCGAACAACTAGGCATCTAAACAAATATTAAAAAAGCAACAAACTCCAATTCAACAATGCTAGAAACTGCATTGAGAAAATCTAGAATGAAAGGAAGATATTCTAAAAAATCTTTGCTTCATTATTTAAATTGCCGCTAGATCAATAATAGTAATAAAAAATTTCATCAGACGAAAAAAAAAAACAAAAGAATAAAACTTATTAGTAATCTTTTATGATGAATAAATTGTTACCATTTATAATAAAAATTTGAATAGATAATTAATAAAAAATTTTATTAGGAGCAGCTTACTGAGAACAATACATAGTTTGGAATTGGTTAGGTACCAACCACCCTTCTGGTTCTGAAGAAGTAAAGATGATCAAAAAACGAAAACACTACCTTTATTTATAATGTCATATAACAACACAATGTAGCAGAAAAAAATATATATAAATTTCATGAATTAAAAGGTGAAGGAAAAAATTATGAAAGAGCAGTTAAAATAACTTTAACGAATTAGACCAATACTAAACTAAAAGCAATAGCCAAAATATGAAAGGCAAGTTTTTATAATTATAACCGATGTATTTATATCGACCAAGCGTACCCATGTATAATATTGACCAAGCGTACCCATGTATTTATATTGGCATTTACCTGAAGAAAATATTTTGCTGAAATGTTTGGGGGGAGGGGTGAAGGGGTTTATTTCTAGGGGTATTGATAACCAACACATTTGTATCCTTTGAGCTTCGGCGAATACTACAATTTTATATATGATTGACTTCGCAAAATTATATTTTATGTAACAATTATTTTATAATTTAGAGAAATTAGATAATTTTGATCTAATTCCTGGTCCTTTGATCTTCGGCCTTTTGGCACAAAAAGTTTAGTTCATAATTATTTTCTACAAAATAAAGATTAGATTTCCTTATCAATTCATTCCTAAGCGTTCAACAAAATTCATATTTGTAGTTACATTTATATTGTACGACTATTCTTGAATGATGAAACAAGATTTCATATGAATTGTATATTTCCTTAAGCTACTTGTACATAATTTAACAAAAGTTTACGATTTTTGTGCAGTTTCAAATCGGCGATTTCAGTGGTTTCAGACATACTGAGGAATCTTCGCCTTGTGAATAGATACATTGGGGTTTGGGAGTAGTATCATAAGTAAGAGAAATACATGGACTACATTCATTTAAGTAGTTTATAGATTAAGAAATAATCAAGTATTGGTAGATAATGTAAATTTTGCAACACATTTTAGCGTAGGTTTGGAGTTATGGTGCTGAATCCGTTAAAAGGATTTGAGTGACGAAGAATCTGTTTAATCAAACTTAAAGTTAAGAAGATCAAAGGTGAATTACGTAAAGCAGAGATAATTTCATTTTGAGATTAAATTTGACAGTAAGAGATTAGGGATCTCAGGTTGAGATAAGAAAATACCAGGTTAAAAGATAAATCGTTAAAAGGTAAAATTACATTGAAAAAATATTAATTTTTTTAATTTTTAATATATTCTTATTTATTTATTATTATTATATTAATTGTTCAGCTAATTCTCTGAAAAGATAGGCTCAGTATAACTTACTGGCACAAACTTTACCATTAAATTGGACTGTTTTCACCTCCTATCACCGACTTAATTTTAAAACCTCTCTTCTAATTTAAACAATTATAAAAATTATTGTTCCACAAAACAATAATAACTTTGTAGGCATGGTCGGAATGCTTGGATTTCTAATCATGAGGAGAGAAGAAAAGATAGAGAGATGGATATAGACGATATAGAGTAACTATATATAGAGGCAGAGAAGGAGATAGATATATATTAGTAATAGTAGAGATTATATGGTAAAAAGATAGAACTATAGAGAATAATTTATATATATAATATATAATATAATATATAAATAAGAAAAGATAAGAGAAGATACATACAAATGCTGTAATAAAAATATTAAATAAAAAATGTAATTTCATAAAAATGTAATTAAAGAATAAAAAATGAAACCCATTTTTATGTTAAATTTTTTTAATTAAATATTTTAAAGTAAATAAAATAATAAGTATAAATAAAATATAGATAAATAATAAATTTATTAATCAAATAATTATGTAATAAGATTAATGTAAAAATATTTTGTGATAAAAAGTTATTGATATCTTTTTTTCACACTTTTTGATAACATAAAGGAAAAGTAATAATTCTATTTTGTATAGAATATATATATCTTATGAATAAATAAATATACCAACGAGAATTGCTATTTATACTCAGTTACTTTCACAGATGCTCTTACTGATATTATAAATTTGATGCTTCGTTATTGATAATATAGTTCAGGACCATTAATTCTTATCTATTACCTATTATATCAATTTATATAATAATCTATTAGATAAATTCATGCTTTTCTTATCTTTAATATTCTACAAATAACCACTATCTATCTTACTATTCTCAGTCATCAATCTAATCCTACCATCAAATCTCATATCTAAATCCTATTCTATCATTAGATTCTCAATAAGATATATCACTATCTTATTTCGCTCCAAACATCTTCAAAATTTCTATACAAGCAAAACAATATCTACAAGCTTTCTCCTACCTATAGCAGTAAAAAATTTGAAAATATAATCAAAATATATCTTTGTTTTTTTTTTTTAATAAGTTAAAGTAATTCAAATTAATAATTCCGTATATTCATTACTTCTATCAGTTGCAGTTTTATTTTGAATATTTTCAGAATTCATCAAGAATTATAATAATAATTAATCAATATGGTTTTTATAGTCATAATCTTTTCCTAGTCTGCTGTTTTCTGTCTTGCTGTTTTTTCAGTGTAAATCACAATGATAGAATATCACCAGATAATTACTATATAAAATTTCTCTTTTTCTTCTCTTTAAATAGATGGAGTATTATTTTCCTCTTAATGTTTATAAATAGTGTGTTCGAAACTTATTTCATTTATGTTTACAACCACATGGGGCTTGAAAACTGTAGCTTTATATTTTAGGATAGGCTCCCAATACATAATTATATTTTTCCAAATATATCATAATGATTTAGTAGTTATTATTTACTCTCAGCAAATATTGAAAGCCGTTAATTACTGTATATCAAGTTATATATATATTAGTGAGTGAGATGGGATTGACTGAAAGTTTATCACAAATAATAGCTATTATAATTACGTATGCATTGAATAATACTCAAATGAGCTACAAATAAAAGCATAGCCAGTATAAAGTGAAAGTTCACGCGCATATCGTACTAATGAACTAAGACTACCATTGCTAGATTCACAAAATTAACAATATATAATCATATACATAAAGGATGAAAGAATGTATCTCATCTCATTTTAAGCGCTTGTATAGACATATAAATTTATTATAATATCAAAAACACTAATGACTTATAATCATTATATAAACAAATTATACTATACCTATTTAGTAGACTCAGATATCATATGATTTATGTAATGTAATATAGCTTACAGCCGTATGTTCGGATATATGCATGATCCTAAACAATTTGAGGAACAACTATAGTATAATCATATGAACGTGATCGATTACTTAATAAAAGGTAATATAAAAAATTTGAGTTATAGATGAATATCAAAATAAATCAAAATAATCTGAAGGCTTTATATATATATACCGAACTTATTTTTAAGTTTATAATACTAGTAGCAATCTATCTTGTATTTTCCCGGTATTTAAATTTCTAGTAATAACCCTTTTAGTAATTTATCTTCAATACATACATATACCTATATTAACAATTAATTATAATAATAAATTAATAATAATAAATAATAAACTAAATAATAATAATATAATTTATTTAACAATATTATAATTTAAAATTATAAAATATTAATTAGAAATTAAATATATAAATAACAATATATATATATATATATAATTATTATATTTTATTATATTTAAATTGTGAAGTATTAATTTGTGTTAATATTATTATATTTACTTAATTTATTTTTTTTTACGTTAATTATTTATATTTTAATACTAATATATTTTTATATATATGTTTATACGTTTTCATTGATGTTCTTTATCATCTACATTCAATAATTTATTATTACTTTTAATATTATTGTAATTGTAATATTACATTATTTAAATATTATTTCAATTATATTATAATATTATTTCGTGCATATTTCTACGTCACATTTATAATATATATTTCTCACTTTAATTCTTAATTATTTATTTCTTTTTTGTTATAAAATATATCTTTAGAACATGATGTTAATATATATTAATAAACACTCTATAAATTAAGCACATGATGTGAATTAAATTGTTGAGGGAGTAAGGCCATGAGCCTTAATCAAAGTAAACTAAAATACTGGAAAGGATCTCTCCGTAAACTTCTACATCATATACTCTATTCATAATTCCTTTCTTTCCCACATCTTCTTGATGTTCCCCCTCTAAATAATCTTCCCAGTTCTTAGCTCCGTTTTGTCCGTCCGCCACAAGCATCCTCGCTCGAAGCCACCCACGACGCTCATTTGAAACAGGGGAATGTGATAATTAAAATTCCCTTCCGAAAATAAACCCTTCTAATAACATCGGTTTGTATTCTCAATGGTTTAAAGAATTAATGGAATACAGAATCCAAAAGAAATCTTCTGTCCAGGTAAGCACAATACGTCAATATATATCTCGCATACTTTATATGAAGTCAAACTTTTACATCCTGTCATAATTTATACTTTGTCTGATCTCTTACGTTTCGTCACTAATTTCTCGACACTGACTGCATAAAAACAAACAAATAAGTCTTTTGAAATAGTAATAATATTAAACACTTCATTCTATTTCAGCGAAAACAATTGCCTCACAAAGTGATGTTATAGAAGTAATGGGGAAGTCTTGAACCCTAAAATTATTTCTCCTTTAGTCTTTAAAACCTTATAATTAATGTTATAGAATATTAATGACATTATTACCAAAACTTCCTCGACTTTACCTCTTTGAAAATATATTTTAAATATACAATTTAAAAGATAGCGGATATCACACATAGAAGATGAATCACTTCTAACCGCTAACAACACATAATTAGGTAACAAGGAAGGTCAACGGTCTTTATAGTTACTTAGATGTTACTGCTCTTGAAGGTAATGAGATGCTCTTTAACATATACGTATAATGTAAATAATTAGGTAAGAAAAATAATAGATATGGAAAAGGAATATCATATATGAAAATGATGGATTGTATGAGGAGTGCGTAAGAATATTTGATGAATGAAGAAGCTAACTTAGTTGAAGCTTAATGAATATACGGAGAAATTATAGCCATAGGATGTTACACTTATAATATCTATGCCTCTAACAAATTGCTATCACAAAGGAGTCTGAAAAACACCAAGATCTCTTAGGCAATGGAACAAAAAAAACTACTCTATATGAGTATCACACGAAAAGACTCATAGATTGACACAAAGACTCAAAAAACTTAGAGAGTAGAGGATAATATTGAATATCCTTCACCAAGCACTCAATAGAATCAGAATAAGTATACTACCTAGACTAACCACTACCAATACCCATACGCATCAGATATGACCAGTAGCATTACACATACATAGAAATAGATTATTAATGATAAAACGATCTAAAATAAATAAAGATACGTATAGATCACGTTTAGATTATATACTTACATATTTAGTAGAATGAGAATATGATAGAATCACGACACCTACGAGTAGATTTATATTAAAGATTAAATTTAGACATACGCCACATTATTGTATTTAGATTAAACGATAGAAGCAATAACTAGAACTAAAAATTTTCCCGTGTGACCATGATATATTAATACCTTGAAATAAGATATATTTATGATTGATTGATATATATATATATAATATAATAATTATAGTATATATTAATATATATATATATATAATCTTTAATATATATTATATATATATATAATATATATATTATATACTATATTATAAATATATATTATAGATAATATATAATATATATAATATATATATATAGATATTATATTATCTATATATATATAGTTAATCATTTATATATATATTAAACTAATATAATACTATATATATATTTCTAAAATGTTAATACTGCAACTTCTATACGATAATTATTTATCACTACACATACTAAAATACCTTGAGTATTGTAAGCTTGGCGTATATCTAGTTCCCACCTTCACGAAACCTCGATCGCTAAAAACCATGAGATTATAAATACCTATAAGTAGACTATCAATTCATAAATAACTGATATTATTTTTAATTATATATTAATCTATTAATTATAATTATATATAGTATATTAAATAATATCTATTTTAAATATATCTTTACATAATATATTATAATATATATATATATTAATATATATATTCTATTAGTATATATTATATCTAATATATTAGTATATATATATAAATAGTAAAATACAATATATATATATAATATATATATAATATAAATATAAAATATATATATAAAATATTATAGTTATATATTTATATAATAATCTACAATTAATACTAAGCCAGATAAGAAAATCAGACGTTATTAAGTCATAGAATACAAGTATACACAACAGTTTTATATGAGATTAAATGTAGCAAATAATCACCTATTGCATAGATAATAGAACTACCACATATAATATATAGTAGCATATCAGAACACTATAATATAGTATAATGTAAGGATGAAATAGACTAGAATGATACGATTACGTCAACTATCTCATATATGAGATATGATGTAAATCACTTACGATAATAGATAGCATTTCCAGTAGTAGATAATAAGACCTTATCAAATAGATAGAAAATTTGAGGTAGATTATCATCCCTAGATTCAGATTAGAGTAAAGATTAGTATTATATAATGATAAAGAGAGTAATAGAAATTCTTTACCTACACAAATAAATTATTAATTAGATTCTTATGTACTTAATGCCATAGTAAATTTTAACAACTGAATATCATAATTTCTTTTGTTAAAATATCAGCGTCAAATACAGTAGAACCATCAATCAGGTGAGACATTTATAAGATATGTATATGAATATCACAAAATTTAATCACATATAAGATGAGTCAACTCCTACTTAAATTATCATGAGACCTTTCTAGTCAAAAAACATAAGAATAAAATAACCACCGAAAAACTGTGATTCCATTAAAACATATAATATTCCATATAGATGCTGTGCAATTACTGTTCCTACAATAACTATATGTGGGTGTCTAAATCTCTGCATGGCTAAAAGCAAGCACATGAACAAATTCAATCTGCATTTTCAGCCCAGTCTAAAAAGAACAGCTAACACAATCTCTGTCATTAAACATATACTTAAAACTATATTCAAATCACACTCAATATATTGGAGATCCAAAATATCCCTTATACTCCAAAAATTTATATAAATCTAAATTCACACTATTCACTAATCTCTACTTAAAAAAATACAACAGTATAATTTTCTTTAATAATAAATACCCAAACAACATAAGTAAAAATTGTAATTTAGCCATTATCATATGATACAAGTCAGTGAATAATTTTAAATAGTATAACCTTCGGTAAGTTAAAAAAAATCATCACCTCCTCAACGTTTCATAATCTGATTCCCTCAGAATCCCACCTCCGAATATAGCACAAATCCGAAGACTTATGTAAATATAACTCCAATCAAATATAATACCCGCCAAAACTTACACATTAATATTTGTAAGCAAATCTAATAAAGTCTATTACGATCAAAAACTTGTGAAAAAGAACTGGTTGAATAATTTTGCATAAGTTAATTAATAATATCGTTTATCTAAATATAGATCCCATAGAAAATCATACTCTATGTGCAACTGAGAATGTATAAAATATTATCTAGAAGTAAGCATCTTTAGGATTAGACACTTATTTACTAAGTATAGAACCTAGATATATAGAAAAATATGAAATAGATAGATTAGAATAGATATTATATATATAGATTATAGGTATAGAAAAATATTGTAAAATATTAAGACTGTAAAATAATTAATCATAATATATGAATAAATTAGAATAATATAGATATATATAATAATTATAGAAAACAGTTTTACATGGAAATATGAATAATAAAGTAAAATAATTAAATAATAAATAGAAATTAATAGATAAATAAATAAAAATTCAAAAAATAAACAAAGAAATTAAAAATTGAATAATAAAATTAATACATAGAAAAAAATTAAAGTAATATAATTAAATTAAATATTTGATTACCACAAAATAATCTCTACTGTGGCAAATATTCCAGAAAAAGATTATCCAGATTCGAACCTCAATATTTTAATCTATATAATACTTAATCTTAATGTGTGTAGCCATTAGTGGCCATTTACTTACTCGTGAAGTTTTTCTGAGATCACGTGATAGATTGTTTTATTCTTTTATATTTGTTATTATTATATACTTTATTACTGACATTCATGTTTATTATTGTTCATATTTTGTCATAGCTAATTTATTTCACTATTTTATCTTCATTGTTATGATTCCATTCTCTTTAATTATGGCTGTCCATTTATATTCATTCAACTTAATTTAACCCTTATTCATTCTTACATGTCTTTATCTACATTCTTATTTGTAAAAATTCTCCGCTTTATATAATGTCATAATTACTATTATATATATTATATTTACTCTATCATCATATTTAACATATTATGTACAAGTAACTTAGAAAAAATATATCTCTGCCTCGAATCACAATTCACGCCCCGTTTCACACTCTATCTCCTCTTACTAAATTCTCCTTTTCAAATTTCTTTAGAAATTTTTTTCTAAGTTAAAATTTTTAACTTACAAGGAATAAAAAGTTTGCCCTTACGTTGTTGTGGGAAACGATATAAAAGAAGTATATCTTAAAGAATAAAGAAGAAAAAAAGTTTAAGAAAAAGAAAATTAAAAATAGTTAAAAAGGGGGAAAAAATAAAAATATGAAAATAGAAATTAGTATATTAATTTATACTATTACATAATTTTATACTGTAGATATCTCTCGAAAAGTAAAAGGTATATCACAGAGGTCAAGATTAGGATAAACAATCAAGATTAATAATTAATAATGATTTTAATTAATAATATTACCACTATATAATAAATAGTTATTAAAATGTGTCAATACAATTGTATTTTAAAATAATGTTTCTCCATTGAATATTAATATTAAAGATATAAAGAATAAATATAAGATTATTAATAGTGTGATATATGTATTATTAATGTTATTTAAATTATTATTTAAGAATGTATATATATAAATATTATCAAGTAAGTTATATATTATTATGTAGATTAATAAAATTAATAGGTAATTAGCATAATAAATGAATAAATTAATTGACAATGACATAAAGAAAAAGTAAAGAAGTTATGAACAATGATAATATATAATATATATAATATTAAAAGAACATAAGATAAGTAAATAGTAAATGATTGATATATAAATATAGATATAGAAAATTTATAAATAAAAAGAAAAATGATATATAAATTTTGAGATCATAAATTATTGGACGGTGCATTATTTGAGATAAGATTATGTGATATTTTAATAGTTGTATAATGTAGTCAAATAAAATAATATATTATGATTGGTACTTTATTTAATCATCTGAATAATTCAAATTATATTATTTTTTTAATATATTATGCCATTAATAAATAATATTTTTAAAAACAATTTATTTATCAATTTATTCCTCATATAATTAATGTAAATAAATAATAATAGTTAATATAATTATTCAAAGATTTTCACGAATTTAAATGTCAATATAGTAAATCACATTTATTATCTTTCTTTCTCTCTTATTATTATTTATTTTATTCATAGTAATAACAAATATATATCTCATTTAAATATTAATATATTACTCTATTATTTAATATAAATCATATTTATGTATAATAAGCATTATAAATATTAATTTTACTCATTAAAAGTACATAGATATATTCACAAATATATATATACTTATTAATTATTGATATATTATAATATTTGGTATCAATTTATTATATAATAATATTATAGCAATATCTGACTCTCCAATTCAACCTCTCTCTATATTAATGTGACTATATTAAACTTTTAAATAGTAATTCTGATTCAGTATATATCTAGATAAAAGAAATATTCAAACGTATCAATGCTATATTTTTGTTGTTTTCTGATCATTTGATAGTGTTTGACGATCTCTGATGCGTTAGTTGCTAATGAACAATGTGTGTGGTTTATATAGTAACATTCTCTTCGATTAGTTCGTTGTGTTATAAATAAGTACTAGCTGTGATATTAGATTGTAGATGTTTAATTTGTAGATGTTGTTAGTTGTTTATATCTTTCTTTATATCATATCAAATTTACTATTTATTAAATTAATATTATGGAAAGTATTTTATATTAAATATACATTTTGTCTGTTTGTTTTGTATGTTCTTGTTTTGTGTTTATAACTACGATGTTAATTAAGTTTGATTTGTTATTAATTGTTTTAACCTCAATACATACTATTTCATTGTACGATTCCTGAGTAAATAACTGTATATAAAATTATTAATGATTCCCAAGTGAATAATATCGAATTAATACATATACCTTATATTTATTATTATTTATATATTTATATATGATTATTATAATCACACATAAATTGCTAGATAAAAAAGTATTTATATAATTTTACTATTAATATTAATTATATAATGAGTTAATAATCCAATAATAACCCAAATTATATATGATAACCATTATAATACTATAGCAGTTGTAATATTAATCTACCATATAAATAAAAAGGTTTGCTAGTCATGTTACTTATGATATCAATTAATAATTATAAGATGTCAAATTATTAATAATTTTATTTAACGTGATTTTTGTTAAAGAATTACAATTATTATTATTATTTTATTTATAATACTTTTTTTTGGTTTCTGCTTTAAAGATTTTTTAGAGAAAACTTATATTTCAATGAACAATTACCCTTTGATAGTATAACTATCGCCCATACCTACAAATGTTAACTGTATTCAAATTATAAAATATATATTATTTAGTATAGCAGATAGCACTTGAGTGCTCGGAAGAAACATCCTCTCCGTTACTGCCACAGCCTAAGACGTTAATCCTGTTTACCATTACCTAATCTTCTGTGTTCAGTAGAACGTACACCTAGAGCCACCAAATTCTCCCGTGAAATCACCATCCATTTATATAGAATAATTAGATGTAGATTATTAGAGAACACCTTTTGGAATTACTATGTAAATATTAATAAATTTCCCCGACAGCTCGCAATGGAGACACACTCGACTTGAACACACTGGAACATGACACGAAACTCCCTACACATTCGCCTGGAACATAGGTAGCATATTATTTTATGAGTAAAATAAATATGGCTTATTAAGAAAAATGATAGTAATGTACTCACCTCGCTGATAATATAAGTTTTGTATAGTCAATCAAAATATTTTTAATTAATTGATCAACAGCATTATATATCTTTAATCCTATAGTAAATAAAATGTAGATTATATGATTCTTTTCTACTTTGCGATTCTGTAATAGTTAATCATTAATATGTTTATGATTGTTTTTATTATTTTAGCCATAAATAATAACATAATAATTATTATATAATTAATATACTATATATATTATAATATAAATTAATAAGTTTATAATAATATATTATTAATATAAATCTTAATATATATATATAATATATATTACAATATATATATATACTATTATTATTATTATAATTATATATATATATTATATAATTATATATTATATATATAATATAATAATATATATATAAATAATTATTATTATATATTTCATATATAATATATATTATATATAGAAAATATTATATAATATATTAATAATCATTATATATATATATATATATATAAATAATATATATATAAATAGAATAATATATATATAATATTAATTAATTCTCATATATTATAGTATAAATAATATAATTAATATATATTATTAATAATGAATATAATTATATAATAATAGAATATATATATTATATTATTTATATATAGTATATATATAAATATAAATATAAAATATATACTATATATATATATTAATAATATATATAATAAAGTTAGAATAAAATTATTATATATTATAATATAATATATAATATATTATATATATCTATACTATAGATCGATAAGATATAATAGATATATAATATTATAATTAAATATATATTTAATATTATATATTTTAATATATTTATAGGAATATATTAATATATATAAAATTTTTTAAGTATTATTTTTTTATATATTTTATATAATATAATATAAATATATATAATTATATATATATATATATATAGATTTATATGATAATTATATATTAATATATATATATATATATATGATTAATATTTATATATAATCATATTAATATATATATATATATTATTATATATATAGAATTTATAATATATATAAATATATTAAATATAATAATATATTAAATATATATAACAATATATATATATTATATATAATTTAAATATATTAATTATGTATATATTATATATATCATATAATATATTAATATATAATAAGTAATATATTTATATATTATCATATTAATATATTATAATATTAATATATTATATATATATAATAATTAATATATATATATAATAATTAATATATTATTATATATAATATTAATAAATTAGTAATATTATATAATATTTGATATAAAATTATATATATGATATATATATAATATATGAATAATATATTTTTAATATATATATATTATATATATACTTATATATATATATATATATATTATAATTATATAGATATAATATAGAATTTTAATATATATTATTATATATATATATATATATATTATATATATATATATATATATATATATTAAATATTAATATAGATATATAATTTTTTATATTAATATATTTTAATATATAATATTTATAATAATTATAATTATATTAGTTTATATATCATATATATATTATTTATTATTATAATATGTATGTTTATTATATTTAGTACTATATTTAGTATATTTTAAACAATGTTTAAATTAAATATTATTATTGAATAATATGTGAATGTAGTTAGGATATAATATATGCAATGAACACATATAGGTATTGATAATATAATTATTCCTCTACTGTAATTTCATTTACCTACATTCCTCAATAGCTAATCCATTTCATCTCTGGAAAACTAACCAGAAAAAAAATAAACATCATTAGTAATTATATTTCATGTTCACGAGTAGTGATATTAATAAATAATCAAATAGCATTTAGTTGGAGGGATCATAGGTAGATCATTAATCTCACCACAATAATCATATTGCCCTCAACGAACCAAACCCCTCCTACAAAATATTAGTAGTTACATCAAACTAAATTATGTAAAAAGATAGATAATAAATAAAAAATTTTCCGCTCACCATTGATTTTTCTATTTCTATTATTGGTAAGATGAATTGTCAAGGTATCATCATGAGATGTAACTACTATAATATTAAATTATATCATTAACAAATTTTTCATTTATTTCAAAGAAATAAGGGAATTAATACATAAACTAATATAGCATTACATAAAGGTTTAAAGGCTTATTACTACCACAAATTTTGAGTTAATAACTGTAAATGTTAAAAGATAATTTTTGGATGTAAAAAATTGGTATCATTTTTTCTATAAATAATAGTAGTAAAGAAAATACATATTTAATAAGATACTAATAATAAAATGAATACTAATAAATATATATATATAATTAATATATAATATTATTATACGTTATATTATATATATATATATATATATATTATATAATTATATATATAATATATTATCGTATATATATCTATTAATATATATATAAATATTAATTATTTAGATATATATATATATTATATATAATATTTAATATATAATAATAATATATATATATTATTCACATGATGTGAGGTGACACCACACTACTCATTTAGGTGACTTATATATTATACTCATAATATAATAGTCCGCTAGTATCAGCACCTACCGTGACACTGAGTTATCGTAAGAAAATAGTGATAGTTCCTACTAGCTCATCTACTCCCCACATATTCAGACATCAACTCGCTTATCGACAATAGTTCCAGCACGTCGCACGTCTCTCACTCTGCTAATAATAAAATGTGAAGCTTCAAACAGTAAATTATTATAAATGTATCTAATTCTAATACATTGAATATAGTCAATTATATCCTATACCGTATGTAAAATTGATTGCATCAATATATTTCTGGTATTGTAATAATATATGAAAATGATAATAGTATTATACTCAAAAAAAACTATCGGAAATTTATCATATATCTACTTACTCAATTATCGGTATCATACATGGAGGACAGATATCCATATTACCTTAATAAAAATATAAATATATGATTACTCTAATAAAATAATTCAAATACATTAAGTGAGTAATATTCCTGTTATATTATTACTATCAATAAATAAGCTCCACCAATAACTAAATCGCTCACAAAGCCCAGAAAATACTATAGTGAAGATATATAGTATGTTTATATATTTTAAAATATATTTTAAAGCACGTACAAACTAAAATTCCTTACTATTAGTTGACATAGGGTGAGAAAAGTCGTTTTAGGTAGATAGTAGGTGATATATATATATATATATGATTTATATATATTAATATATTATATATATATATATATATATATATATACTATAAGTGTACTATGTGTTGTCACTTCCAGCTATATCACATTTGCATATATAAAATATTAAAGTCTATAACATCATCTAAATATCTATTATTACTATGACTATATCCTCACTTATCTGTAAGCAATATATATATGCCCCCTCGTCCACCATTATTAAAGGTCTCACTAATTTATCGTATTCAATAGAACATATATTAAAGATAAGTATTTACCATGAAGCTCATTAAACTCCTGTAAGGTACTCGAGCCTTAATAATTGACTAATAGTATATTCCCAAGTCATCGTTCAATTAGTAATATAATATATATATATATTATATATATTTATATATATAATAATTATAATATATTATTATATAATATTATATATATATAGAATAATATATATTAATTATATTAATATATATATATATATATATATATATATATTATATAAACCGATAATATATATTATAATTAATATATATGTATATATATATATATAATTTAATATAAATATATTATATATATAATATATAATTATATAATATAATATTATAATATAATATATAATAAGTATATATATGAAAGAATTATTATTAATATATATATATTATATATAATAATATTATATATATATATAATATATAGTATATATATAGTAATAATATATATAATATATTTTATATATAGTATATTATATAGTATTATATATATATATAAATTAAATATATATTAACATATAAACATATATGTACATTATGCCAGTCAAATATATATTTAATATTACTTTTACATAAAGTGCAACATCTCCACCCTTTTTTTCCTCAATGCTGGGAATGTATAATCGACTTTTTGGTTTATATTGTATAAAAATTTGTATTAATATATATATAGATTATTAATTTTATTATATATATTAATATATATATAATATATTTAATATTAATACTATATATATTAATTATTAATACCATTTTATACTATATATTATATATCATATATATTAATTAAATATATATAATATATATTATATATATTTATATAATATAATAAAATATAATATAATATATTTATCATATTATAATCTATAACCCCAAAAATATAATATAATATTAATATATTAAATAGTATTATATTATATATCTATATATATATATATATATATATATATAATATATATATTATATATATATATATATATATAATTAATATTTATATTATATTATATATATTTAAGTAATCTATATATAACTAATATATATATAATATATATATATTTTATATTATATTATATAATTATATATATTTACCTATAAGTAAAATCATTAAGATATAATTTATATTTATAGGTATTTATATTTATAATAATCGTTATTCCCTTTTATATTATATATATATATATTATAGTATATATTAATAAATAATATATATTATATATATATATATATTTAATATATTATATTATATATAGTCGTATGTATTATTATATTAATATATAATATTATAATATATATATAATTATATATATATATATATAACAATAAAAAATTAATAATCAAATTGCAAACAATAATTTAAAATATTAGATACTATCAATAAAGTTTTATAAAAAATCTGAATTGAGTTATAACTGAATATTGATAAAACGATTGTCTGGTTGTAAAAATTGATGATTATAATAATTATATAACTATTAATAACTATAAATTAATATTAATATTATATATATATAAATATAAAATATATATTATAATTAATATATATTATAATATAATATATATATTTAATATATATATTATATTATAATATATATATATATAATAAAGTGTGAGAAAAGCAAGAATAATTAGTAAAATTCCTAAAAAAAATATAAGATATATAAAAGAAATTTTATAATTTAGA